>JAVJIX010000068.1:4557500-4620000 GCA_036785185.1 Paratrypauchen microcephalus | reverse complement strand
ACACACACACACACACACACACACACACACAGGCGCGCACGCACACACACACACACACACACACACACACAAGTAGCTATCCTTTTACAAAGTAACAATAACAGCTAAAACAAATACTAACTTACAGTAAATTAAACTGTCACATTTCTTTGCTCTTTTCTTTGCACATTTCTCTCTCACACACTTTCTGTCACTCACACTCACACAGTATATCCATAAGTCATTCCCTTTTTGTGAGGAAACAAATAATAGCTAAAACAAATAGCTTATTAATATTAAACTTTGTTACATTTCTCCTCTCACTCACACACACACACACACGCACACACACACACACACACACACCACTCCTCGCGTGCGTAATGGGTCAGGCGCGCTCCTCGAGAGCTCGTGTATTTAGACTACACCTTTGTAAGAGACTGACTAAGAGTAAAAAGTGATGAGAGTTTTGTTTATAATTATTATTTGAACGTAGACCCTCAGTCAAGTGATCTCCTGCATACCACAAAACCAAGCCAACAACTGATCTGAGCAACGCCAAGAGACATTAACGCCACAGCCCTCCACCACAAGCGCAAACACAGCGCAACTCTCACATCTGAGGGGACGAAACCAGGACTGGACCAGGTCTAGACCTGGACTAAACCGGGATTAAACCACCACGGGCCACTCTTTGCTGATTTTGTGCGGCTGGTTTGTGGCTGGGGCTGAGAGTACGCGGTCCGGGCGCCGCGGATCGTTTTCGTGCTCGCAGCCCCGGTGTACGCGCGGCCTCGTGCCGGTGGTGGTGCACGTGGTGCACGCGTTGTGTCCCAGAACATGGCAGTGCAGTTGAATGAGCACGAAAACATTATGTGACCACGCAAGTCATTCAAGTCATCGTGTCTCAAGTCAAGTCAAGTCCCGAGTCCTAGACCCGCAAGTCCGAGTCAAGTCTCAAGTATTTCATTTTTTGTCGAGTCAAGTCACAAGTCATAAAAACAGCGACTCGAGTCGACTCGAGTCCAAGTCACTAAGTCTCAAGTCCCCATGTCTGATTATTATTACTATTTATTATTATTATTACTTATTACTATTTTTATCATTACTTATTTTATCCCACCATTGCCTGCATGCACTTTTCTTTCTTGTTCAAACTGTCCTGGAGCTACTGTGGCAAGTACATTTCTCCTGTGTGAGATCAATAAAGTCTTATCTTATCGTAATGAATTTGAGCTGTATCAGAAGAAGTATACAGGACCACTGAAGGGTTACACAGATATAAGGACACATGGGAAAAGAAAAGAAAGTACAGTACTACCATTTAATGTGGAAAATCACATTCAATTGCTAAAGAAAGTGGTTTTCTTATCATTGCAGTTTTGGAATCTGTACTGAGTATCGAGTCTATATCTTATCAAAATTGAGTTTGAAATTTTAGTATTGCAACAAAAATATTCAAATAGTGTCTTGTTTATTGTTTCCATTTTATCCTTAACAATATAAACAAAATGACAATCTCACGAGTAGCAACTAATAATTTCAAAATGTGAAGTATAAATGTGATTTGTTACTTTCCCTCTGAATTCTGACACTGTTTATTAATTTAAGTAAAAAAAAACAACATACACATATATTATCCATCTACTGCATTTATTATAAAACATTCATTCATTATATTTGTGAGTTCTACAGTAAAAAGTGATTCTCCTCAAATCGACACAAATAAAAATGACAGAAGACTGTAAAAAAAGAGGAATGTTCGGCTACAGTTAATACAAAATCTGCATCCATGATATTGAGATTTCAAAATAAAACCAGCAATGGATCAACAGGACACAAGACTTTTACTGTGAAAAACAGTGTTAAACGCCATTACTGTGGACGCTAGACAAAAATAGTGTTTCATTTTAAACAGTGAAAAGCTACCATCACATTTTGGAATAAGATCATTACATTTATATATTTATAGTATATACTTCATATCTACAAAGGCTGGGTGTTCGAATGAAAAATAAAATGACTTTGCGAGCTAAAAAGCACAAAAAACAAAGTGTACCATGTGATTTAAAGAGATGTAAGGAATGCAATTGTGAAGTGGCAGAGTGGTTATCCTGTCTCCTTGCAGTTAGGAGGTTGTGGGTTAGACTCCTCCTGACTGTCACAGTTGCATCACACTCTCCTTTAGAGGAGAATAGAGCCTGGTTAAAGCTACAACATTGGCAATAAAACATGACAGATGAGCCTGATATGAAACTTTGACACATGTAGACGTTTACAGTGAACATGAATTCAGGTCTGACGCAGATGAACCTGATCCAGTGATAATACACTCACACACACACACACACGCGCGAGCTCGCGGATTCTCCGTCTCTCTGAAAGAGACATTAAAGGAAAAGTAACGTTTTTTTACTATCTGAGCCTTCTTTCGACAATAAAACAAGTAGTTTTATTCACCCATAGCACTTTGGTGTCACTTGGAGCAGTTTCTTAGAACTTATGTTGTAGCCGTTCTGTTCTACTAATGATCCCGTATCCGTTAGCGTGAGTGCTCGGGGCACTGATTTGCGGTCTCCAAATAACATAAACTTTAGCACTTTTCAAATCACAGAAGATCGCTGTGTCAGCGTAGGCTTTTAGTGGATTCCAAAACGGCCTGAAACCCGATATCGCAACAGAAAAGTAAAGTTCAGAGCGGTGTTAGCTTCTTTCGGACTAGCGGTGTTTACAAAACAGCTGAGTTCACGCATGTGCACTGTCCTCTCTGATGACGTCATCAAATGAAACTATAGCTGCATATCGGGTTTCAGGCCGTTTTGGAATCCACTAAAAGTCTACGCTGACACAGCGATCTTCTGTGATTTGAAAAGTGCTAAAGTTTGTGTTATTTGGAGACCGCAAAGTAATGCCCCGAGCACTCACGCTAACGGATACGGGATCATTAGTAGAACAGAACGGCTCAACATAACTTCTACAAAACTGCTCCAAGTGACACCAAAGTGCTATGGGTGAGTAAAACAACTTGTATATTACCGAAAGAAGGCTCAGATTGTAAAACAAACGTTAATTTTCCTTTAAGTAAATAGTTGAAGCTGATTGGGATTTCTGGGATATAAAACCATGTACTGCACAATCCTTAAACAGACAGACACACTACAGTGGAATTGCTCCAAACATTTGTTAAACGCAGTTAAAAGTCCCTCTGAGCAGAAATATCTATGTAAAAAGAGCAAACAGCCATATGCAATATAACACAATATAACAGCCTGTGTATCTAAGACTTTTGTTCAACAGCAGCAGCATGTGGACAATACAGACATTAAATTGTACAAAAAGTAATCTTAAAGGGCCCATATTACATGATTTTCTTCAGCATCAAAGTTGTGTTTCCATAAACCTGCACTAGAATCATTTGGATAATTTTAGCAGTGTAATTGCCAATCTCTACCAAACAAGAAACTTGAAACTATCACATCATGACATCATAAGGTGGAACAGAGCATTTTAAGCTTTGGAAATGTAGACAGACTAATAATAAAGGGATACTCAAATGTGTGAATGAAACAAAACAACTCCAGGTCTGTTTTTGAGGCTGTAAAGCTCACAGGAGTCAATTTTACACAATACAGGACATTTAAAAAGAGCTGGAAGTTGTTCCATTGGAATGTTTAAAAGGTCCCATGGCATAAAATTTTCACTTTCTGAGGTTTTTGAACGTTAATGTGAGCTCCCCTACCCTCACATTAACGCCCCCCCGGCTAAAAGTTGCGAAATGTGTAAACTGAGCATTTGCTATCTTTTTCCCCTTTTGAAAAAAAGAACGCCCAAACGGGCGATTCTGAACAAGGGCACTTTCTGACGTCACACTTGCGGAAAGGTTTCCACCCCCCGTCTGGATGTCCACCCACCGTCTCTGGAAATCACACCCAGAGAATTTGGACCGCAAACAAGCTATGAAATGTGAGATGCGTTGTTTTTATTTTTTATTTTTTGCCTGGAGAGACGTGAGAGCCTCTCCAGGCTCGGATGTCCTTTATCCGAGCCTCTGAAACAGCAGTGGTTTAATTTTATTTTCTGTGGAAATGTGTTTTTTTTTTTCATGGAACGCATCTCATATCTTCCTCCGCGCTTAAATGTGGAAGTGTGGCCAGCGCACATCACACCGTTAATCCAGGAAACAGCGGAGTATTTGGCCACACCCCCACCCGCTGCACTGGCCTGTCTCTGTCCTCCTCATTTGCATTCAAGCAACAACGCCCAGAATAAAGTGTTCCAGAGACATAGTTATGACTCTGTCTTCATGAGTCTTGATTTTGGAAAAGGATTCATTTACAGCATTATGGAACCACTAAGGCGCCATATAAAAGCATCAAGAAGTACCATGTGATGGGATCTTTAATGTCCCAGTAGTCTGTCTCATCACATAACAGTGATAGAAGCAAACTGAACACTGTGGTTAAGCCTGTGTCCTCTCTGAACAGACAGTGACAAACCACATCCTCAAGGATGATTCAGAAATGTGGAGAAAACAGAAGCACGGAGCAAAGTTTGTGTTCTTCCAATGTAAAATGTGCCCCTATAGTACCATTAAACCCGATTTAAACACCATTCCTGAACAGTCCAGTGTCCAGATCCAGTGAAAGAAATGTCTAAAAGATCCACCATTACCAACTGTTTAGAATCCAAAAGGAAATACTGTCTTGTGCTGGAGACTTCAGGCCAATAGCTGATACACTAAAAAGAGCAAATATTGGCCTGATATATCAGCCAACCAATATCAGTCCATTTCTAGTTCACAGACCTGGTCCAGTGTCTACAGATTCTGTTGTTTAGAATACAGGTCATAGTTCACAGTTCTCCCTCTGTCTGCTCTTAAAAAGATTCTTCAGATGCCCAAAAATGTATCCTTTCAAAACATTGTCCAATAGGCGAATGCTCCAACATTACAAGGGGCAGATGGTGTAGAATGGCAACCACACTCTTTGTGGGTTTACCCCAGGGGAGCTGTGGCATAGACCACTGAAGGAAGCATGGACGACTGGAATGCAAAAGAACATTGGGCGCCATTCTTATTACAATCAAAAATAAAACAAAAATACGAAAACATAACAAAATATATATTGTGTCCAACTAAAACCAATGCTCCCAGTGCCATTAAAACATGATTTGGTTTAAAAATGTGAATTCTGTTATGTTAAATGGCAAAAGGAGAAATTCAATTTGTCAACTGGACAAAAGTTTATTTGGTCGAATACTTTTGGCAGTTCATCCAAGCTGTTTCTTCAGTTCTCGTCAGACACTGGTGGACACTGCCTATATCTGCCTGAAGGGGGCGCTAACTACAATGAAATTACTTTGAAACTGCCACACCTACTTGTTGTTCAAAGTAATTTCATTGTAGTTAGCTCCTCGCTTCAGGCAGATATAAGGCAGTGTCCACCAGCGTCTGACCAGAACTGAAGAAGCAGCTTGGATGAGCTGAGAAACGGATTCGACCAAATAAACTTTTGTCCAGTCGACAAATTGATTTTCTCCTTTTGCCAGGGATTCTACCTGGACGACTGAGGGATTTTACACACATTATGTTAAATGTTTTAAGGCTTAAATATTTTAAAGGGTTAATAAACACTTCAAAAGTATTCTGAAACTCAATTTTGATCCAGTTTGAGAGAATATCACATCTATGCATTTTTATTCCATCAGTGTACAAATCTAAAACTTGGTGCTTCACAAAACAGTGTATCATATAAAAGTGATTCTTCAAATCTTCATATGATTCAAAATATTAGTTCATTCGCTTCAAAAATGTCTTCAAAAATGAAATGTTTCTGTTTGTGGAGATTCAGAAGGTGAGATGCTCCAGTCCGGATGTTTTAGTCCAGATTTATCACAGAGTTTAGGACCAGACTGTAGATCCAACATGAGAATGTTCAACCAAAGAACCCAGAAAATTACCGGGCACACATTCACACATGCACTAGTCCCAGAAAATGTCTGGGTCTGCCCTTTTCACACCTAACCTGGCATTTGGGTCTAAACCAGGTC
The DNA here is from genome assembly GCA_036785185.1 of Paratrypauchen microcephalus. Classification (NCBI taxonomy): domain Eukaryota; kingdom Metazoa; phylum Chordata; class Actinopteri; order Gobiiformes; family Gobiidae; genus Paratrypauchen; species Paratrypauchen microcephalus. The sequence goes on along the minus strand of JAVJIX010000068.1, from coordinate 4,613,973 downwards.
TAAGCCAAGTCTAAACCAGGTCTAAACCAGGTCTAGGCCAGGTCTAGGCCAGGTCTAAACCAGGTCTAAGCCAGGTCTAAACCAGGTCTAAACCAGGTCTAAGCCAAGTCTAAGACAGGTCTAAGACAGGTCTAAGCCAGGTCTAAACCAGGTCTAAGCCAAGTCTAAGACAGGTCTAAGACAGGTCTAAGCCAGGTCTAAACCAGGTCTAAACCAGGTCTAAGCCAAGTCTAAGCCAGGTCTAAGACAGGTTTAAGACCGGTCTAAGCCAGGTCTAAACCAGGTCTAAGCCAGGTCTAAACCAGGTCTAAGCCAAGTCTAAGACAGGTCTAAACCAGGTCTAAGCCAGGTCTAAACCAGGTCTAAACCAGGTCTAAGCCAAGTCTAAGACAGGTCTAAGACAGGTCTAAGACAGGTCTAAGCCAGGTCTACGCCAGGTCTAAGCCCCACACAGAGAGACTTGACCTGCATTTGGCTCTCTGTACTCTCTCACATGGCTGGTATTTTCCAAGTGGTGGACAATTTTCTGGTTGTATTCACACACAACTCTGCCCTGCATATTTCTAGTAATTCTGCTGGGAAATGGCCAGATCAAAGCTACAGGAAAATCACTTTTGGCTTCATTCACACATGACCCTGTTCCAGCAAAATGCAGGTAAATTCCCAGGTCAGACTTCATGTGTGAACAGGGCTTTAGACTGGAGTTCTGGTCTGTAGATGTGCAACATGCTGAAGGTCCGATGTTCAGAGCTTGGTTATTCTCTGTAGATGTTAGATGAGACTGAGTGTGGTTTGAGTGAGATGGTCCAAAGATTTATAGGAGACTGGACAGTGTGGTGGTCTGCAGATGTGTGACAACTTGGAGATGCTCAGAGCTCAGTGGTGAGGAGTCCTCTGGATTTGGAGCCATCTTCTGCAGGAGGAGTCTGGACTGAGCTGCTGACAAGAGAGAGAAACTATCATATTAAAGCTGCTCTATGTAACCTTCTACCACGTTTGTAGTTTCATGCTCCACCACCTGCTTGTCTGTTGGTGGGTTTCAGATTATAGAATGTGATGATGTGATACTCTTAGTTTTCCCTATAGATTTCACCGTACATGGAGTCAAACATTGTATGACATCTCCAAAACGCAAAATCACAAATGTTGAACCTGATCATTTCTATGAGCGAATAGACTCAAGAACTCACTGTATTACAACACAAATCTGCAATGTAACAATATTCATTTTAAAGGGATATGCCACCCCCAGGTCAAACTTGGGCATCTCCCCACAGTCCAGAGACTAAAATAAGTGGTGGAAAGCGTTTTTCTGGTGATCCAGCGATTGTCCGAGTCTGTCGCCACTGACCGCCGCGGTATCTGCAGCTCCTCCGCGTATTTGCTGGAGGCTAACGTCGCCAACGGAAGATTTCGGCCAAAAGGAATTAATTTGCTCGATGCGTTTCCCAATTACTTTCTGTGTAGTGCGCATTCATATCGAGTGCAAATAAATGTGCAAATCAACACGGAGAACTTGACTTGGTCATTTTGGGTGGGAACTATTTTTCAGTGCGGAAATACAGAGCCGAAGCACGCAGCACGCTGCGTAATTTTGTTGAAAATCTATGAAAGTTTGAGTGTTTAAACGAGAGACAAATGTGAGAAAAGTTTAAATCCAGTCTGAGAAAAGTGTATAATGTGTGTGGCTGAGCGCGCATTATTAGAATTTTTGAGATTTCGCGTTTCGTAACTTGAATTTTCTTTCGTATCTAGAGAATTTACCGTGAAGGCGTTTCGTAACTTGAAATTTTCGTTTGTTGGGTCATTCGTAAGGTGAGGTACCATTGTAATAATAATTTTCGCCATTTCCTGAATCCATGTGTTGTCCATCACTCCGTCTTCCCCTGATGCTCTTTTTTATTGTCCGTTACCGTAGTGTTGCTGATGTATGGTGTTATGACAGAGCAGCACATACACACACACACACACACACACACAGGTCAGGTCATGCTTCTCTGAACTCAGAAGCAAATCGCAGCCTAAATCAGCCAAATTCTCCTGTGGTGTGTGGCGCCCTTTAGCTGCCCCCATCTGTGTTAAAAATTAATGTTGTGATGTCATCTTAAACGCAGCTATACAGATGTTGTCAACTCACCTGCTCTAAAATGTTCCACAGGACGATTAATAAATTAATAATTGACATTTGGGGGGAAAAAAAAAAAAACTTTAAGTGCTTCAAATGTGCAATTAGCACAATTAACGAGGTGTTTCAGTAGATCAGACGTCCAGATGTCCATCTAACAAATAACAGTCTGCCTGGCACTTCAGCCATGTTCAAGTTCAAGCTAAAGTCTCCTGTTTTTCACTCACACTCGTCACATGTCACTGTGTCACTGCTGTGGAACTCTGTGGGAGGGTGAGCTCACCTGTTGTTGCTGTAGTTGTTAGAGCGAGGGACAGGGGGCGCTGCTTCTGCACACACAGATGAGCTCTTAGTCTCTGGGTCCAGGACGCCGTTACTGAAGATGCCCGGGGGCTGAGAGAGAAGAGAAACCATTACAAAAATCTGAAAATACAATATGTTCAATAGAAGCACAGAATTCAAGAGCGTTCAGATTAGATCGTAGGACTTCTACTCTTATGCTACCTTCAGACAAAATGTCTGTCAAAGGCATCTGTTTTAAAGGAAAAGTAACATTTTTTTTTACAATCTGAGCCTTCTTTCGGCAATAAAACAAGTAGTTTTACTCACCCATAGCAGTTTGGTGTCATTTTGAGCAGTTTCGTAGAAGTTATGTTGTAGCGTATCCGTTAACTTGAGTTATCTGGGCATTACTTTGCGGTCTCCAAATAACACAAACTTTAGCACTTTTCAAATCATAGAAGCTCGATGTCTTAGTCTACGATTTCGTTTGAAGCAAAAGTGGCCTGTAATACGAGATTTATCCATAGTTTCGAGTAGATGAGGACGCCAGTGCGCATGTGCGGACTGTGCTCTCAGCTCCCGGGACCCAAACATGAAACGCAAAGCTGTAAACTATGGATAAATCTCGGATTACAGGCCACTTTTGATTCAAACGAAATCGTAGACTAAGATATCGGGCTTCTATGATTTGAAAAGTGCTAAAGTTTGTGCTATTTGGAGCCCGCACGGGGCATATTACATGCTTGGGGAATATATTATATGCCCCGAGCTATGGCTAGAAGTTGCGCTAGGCTAACGCAAATCTAAAACATCTCCGGAAGTGCTCCATATGACACCAAAGTGCTATGGGTGAGTAAAACAACTTGTTTTATTACCGAAATAAGGCTCAAATTGTAAAAAAACGTTACTTTTCCTTTACGTCTCCTGCGCTCTAGTGACACCTCTCAGATCCAGCATCTTTGACCCAGCACCACAGGCATCACCAGAGCTGGCAACGCTGACCCATTTGCGAAATTAGCATAATTTATATTTTCCAGCATCTTCAAATGCAAAGGCTCCAATCAGAGCCTTTTATGTTCTCAGTCTGAACCATAGACTATATAAAAATAGACAAAGCTCCATCAACTCCAGCTCCTACTCGCTTTCTACTGAATGCTAGCCCCTCTCTCTGTGACTGCTGCTGTCAGGGGGGCATTACCTTCCACACCCTCGCTCCTGATTGGCTTTGTGGTTGCTATGATACACGCATGTGGAATTCCAAATATGGCCCCTGGTTGGTGATTAGGTGCTATAACTGCCAGCCTCAGTGAGCTTCATTTGACTGAAAGTGTGACGTCCACTTCACTGTCCATTATAGTGCATGGTCTGAATGTAGTATTAGTTTTTCCTGGCCCCTACCTGATCTCAGCTCATAGAAAAGGTCTACAGGGTAAAAAGCATCCCTGAAATATACAAACACATTCAGCTGCTTATGGACGTACTGCGCTGGAGGGGATGATCCATCTCGGGGTGATGGGAGGTTTGGAATGCACCGGAGGGAGCTGAAACAGGAAATGCAGACAGTTATGTGTGTCAGGTGCTTTCCACCCTGTGTCAGGTGCTTTCCACCCTCTGTGTGTCAGGTGCCCTTCATGGGTCCCCACGGGGTCTTATTGTAAAAGTAAAAGTTTAACCCTGTAGTTTAGACCTCTACAAACATGCTCTGAAATGTATGGGATTTTTATATTCACCACTGGAGCGATGTCGCTAAAGTCGATGAGGTTTTCAGACAGAGGAGCACTCACACTTAGCTCCACCTCCTCTGAACACACCTGCATACACAGGTGAACTGTTAGGTAAACCCACACTTTTATACCTTGAGCCAGAGCACTGCAGTGACATGGTTGTACCTGAGGGGGCAGTGTTTCTGTGGGGAGCTCTGGGGCTACACAGGAGAGGGGGACGTCCTCGCTCAGACGCTCTTCCATGCTACAACAAAACAACAACACAGGGTTAAAGATGTGCTTGTATGGAGAGACTAGCGGTGCATTTTTAGATCGTCAATGCAGTTTCCACATGCATTAAAACCTGGGTGGGTCAAATCATATTTAATAGCAGTAATACTAATAGTAGTAGTAATATTTAAAAGTACCTGAGAGCTGCAGAGGGAGTCTTGAGCAGATCCTGGAGCTCTGTTCTCACAGAGAGAGAGCTGTTACTGCCCACATGGCCACTCTGCACTTTCAGCCTGAAACACGTGTGCATGTGTCATACATGTATTTTCGCACACACACGTAATCATATATGAATTCAACAATATGAACCTACAGCGGAGGGAGCTTCACCCCCTGATAATGACCGAGATATGTCCGAGATAAGTTGTTTAAGTAATTTGTGTATATTTTGTGTACACTGTGCAAGTACCTGGCTGTGGGGTCCTGCAGGTTGCAGTTCTTGTCTGACACACTGAGCTCCTCTGGAGAGATCTGAGAGACAAAGTACAGTACAAAGTGTAGTAGTGGTGGTTTTGGTGACTGGTGGTAGTGGTAGTCGTGGTAGTGGTAATAGTAGTGGTAGTAGTAGTACCTTGCAGGCTGCAGCTTCAGCCTGAGCTTTCAGGATGTTGCTCTTGAGGATGTCAGGGGTCCTGAGGGGGGCGGGGAGAGGGGCAGAGAGAGGGGCGGGGCCAGAGCTGGAGAGGACCACCTTCTCTGTCAGCTTCACCAGCTCCTGAGGAAGAACAAAATGGATCAAGAGTCAGTCCACCTCAGAATATGTGAAAACCAAAACTGTAGTGCAACTCTGCTGCCATTTTATTTTAATCAATTCTATTTAATTTGATTTGACTGGTTTTATCGTTTTGGGATTAGCAAAATCAAATTTAGCATTTATACCCTTTGTTGTAGGGTTGCCAAAATGATCTAAAATCAGATACTACTATTCGACACCAAAACTAGTAAAATGTAAATGATGCTATACAGTGGATATAAAAAGTCTACACACCCCTCTTCAAATGCCACGTTTTTATGATGTAAACAAATTACATCAAGATAAATAATTTGACAGCTTTTTCCACCTTTCATGTGACCAATAACCAGTACTCGAGTTGAGGGAGGATGGCAAAATCATCCCTCTTCCAAATCAGGCATCCCTTCTTCCATCCCTTGTGGCATTTTATCAATCAGGCATGAAAATCCCTCACCTTTTGGCGAAATTTGCCGTTTTGAAGTCAAAATAGATGACCAACGTGAACCGTGGCCAGTGCCAAGACCCAATCATAGGCCGAACTGCGCTCCGGCTTCCAATCATATTGCAGTGTTGTTCCACCAATCGCGCTCCCGCCAATTATGACGATTAGCGTTGTTGTCCCGTTAATATGTACGCTACGTTAATGCTACATAAGAAGGAACTCTCGACTCGGAATATGTCCGTTTCTCCAGAGCGCATACACGTGGACACGCGAATTATTGCACACCACAAACTACGGAGCTGAACGTCTTCTTATGGGGTGAGTTATATTATATTATTTCTGCATCAAAGGGACAGATTAGCTGACAGCAGGGGCCTGGGACTAAACCAGGACTAAACCAAGTCTAAACCAGGACTAAGCCAGGTCTAAACCAGGACTAAACCAAGACTAAACCAGGTCTAAACTGGGTCTAAACCGGGACTAAACCGGTTTAGACAGATTGGTTTTGTACAGGTTATATGTCACATAAAAGGTGGAAAAAGTTGTGAAATTATTTGTCTTGCTGTCATTTGTTTACACACCCCATTCAAACGCCAGGTTTTTGTGATGTAGACTTTTTATATCCACTGTACGCTATGGTGTGGTATGCATGTTGGACACTCTCTGGGACGTACCTGGTTGTTCATGGCCATGTTCACGTTGATGTTTTTGGGTATCAGTGGAACAGTGACGCTCTCCAACTCCAACTGTTTAAGACGAGCTGCAGCCTCTGGAAGATATAAGAGCATTAAACCAGATGCCCTCCCCTCCTCCTGTATCCCTGTGTGTCAGATGCCCTCCCAGATGCTGTAGTGTGATACATGTGGATTTTGTTTTCTCACCGGTCAGACTGAGGGGATCGTCCACGCACACACTGACAGCCCCCACCTCTGCCGAGTCTAGGGGAGGGGCTATGTGAGAGAGGGGAGGGGCTAAGGGGGAGAGGGGAGGGGAAGATGGAGCACAGGTGGGAGGAGAGGGGAGGGCGCGGAGGACATCGTCAATGCAGGTCTCCATCAGGTCAGGAACCACTGGCAAACTGTAGAGAGGAAGGAAGAGGAGAGAGGACAGAGGGGGAGAGGGGGGAAAGACAGCAAGGAGAAGAGGAGGAGAAAGAGGACAGAGCATGTAAAGGTGAGAGAGAATGGGGAAAGAGGGAGAACACATTAAAATACAGATTTGAACACACAATGAGAGACGCGGAGGACATACTTACAGTGATCAGCCTTCCCTCAGACTCTGAACACTCAAACAGAACATGCATTTTGACCAAACTACAATGACCAACAGCCCCAAACACAGCCAACGCCAACAGCATGCAAAACTATTCATGACAGGACTGTAAAAGTATTGAAAACCAGACACTAATAGATCCCCAAACTAGTATCGAAACTAAATACAGTGGTACCTCACCTTACGAAATTAATTCGTTCCAGAAGTGGTTTCGTAACGTGAAAAATTCGTAAGTTGAGTAGCTATTTCAATGGAAAAAGCCTGATGGTTCCAAGGCCTCGATCCAAATTTTTTTTTTTTTATAGTGTAACTTTTTTTTATAGTGTAACATTGTGTTCTGCGTGTTTCTCACATTTGTCTCTTGTTTAAACACTCAAACTTTCATAGATTTTCAACAAAATTATTAATAGTGAAGTGTGAGGGGAAGCGGGAGGGGGGAGAAGAGTGCGCTCTGACACGTGTGATAGCGCAGCATGACCCGGCGCGGGGCTGCCAGCAGGTCTAGACCTGGACTAAACCAGGATTAAACCTGGACTAGACCAGGACTAAACCAGGACTAAACCTGGACTAGACCAGATGGATTAAAGCGCCGCGTGCGGGTCTATTTCCTGGTTTCGTTTCGAGTCACAGCTGAGGGGAGCAGCGAGGAGGACCGCATGCAGTCTGAGCGCATGAACGAGACCCGTGCTGGTCTAGACCAGGTCTAGAGCAGGTCTAGACCACCGCGGCTCTTGCATGCGTTCGTGGGTCTCGTTCATGCACTCATGCGCTCAGACTGCGTGCCGTCCCGAGGGGAGTCCTCGCTACTCGCCTTAGCTGTGACTCGAAACGAAACCAGGAAATAGACCAGCGCACGGCGCTTTAATCCACCTGGTCTAGTCCTGGTCTAGTCCTGGTTTAGTCCTGGTTTAGTCCAGGTTTAGTCCAGGTTTAGTCCAGGTTTAGTCCAGGTTTAGACCTGCTGGCAGCCCCGCGCCGGGTCATGCTGCGCTATCACACGTGTCAGAGCGCAGTTTTCTCCCCCCTCCCGCTTCCCCCCACACTTCACTATTAATAATTTTGTTGAAAATCTATGAAAGTTTGAGTGTTTAAACGAGAGACAAATGTGAGAAAAGTTTAAATCCAGTCTGAGAAAAGCGTATAATGTGTGTGGCTGAGCGCGCATTATTTGAATTTTTGAGATTTCGCGTTTCGTAACTTGAATTTTCTTTCGTATCTAGAGACCAAAATTTACCGTGAAGGCGTTTCGTAACTTGAAATTTTCGTTTGTTGGGTCATTCGTAAGGTGAGGTACCACTGTACAAATTTTTGCACAGGTATCAATACTAAAACTCCCATTCACAGGACAGAAATGAGCCTTTGCTTGAATGTCTTTAGAATGATCTGGAGCTGTATTAGCTGCATCTCCATGTTGGATCACTGAGGGATTACACAGATATAAGGCCACATGGGAAAGAAAATAAAGTACTAGCATTTAATTTTGAAAATCACATTCTATTGTCTAAAGAGTGTATTTTTTTTAATCAACATCGTAATCGGTATTGAGTATTGAGTCAATTTTAGTATCATAACAGCCCCAGTCCTGGTTCTTCTTCTTGTTGAAAACAATAAAACTGCGGTGTAACATTCCCAGAGAATAATTCCTCTCCATGTTTTTGCTTATAACTTCATAACCCCAGAGTCCAAGACACTATGCCCACTGCGCTGTCTGAGAGGTTCTTTGCCTCGGGTCACATACACGGAATTCATAAGAGAAACATCAGGACCAATCCCTTTCATGAAAGTGCAGAGAGGAGCAGGTTCAGTTTGTATTTGAACATGAGACGATTATTCCTTCAATAAGATGTCGTGCTAAACCTTCGTATCAGTCATGTTTAAGATAAGATAAGACTTTATTGAACGACTGACTTGAATGACTTTATTTAAGTTTAAATACATAAAAACAAAAACATAAAAAAGACACAGGGGCCAACAGCCTCATGTCAAGGGAAATTACAGGAATTCTGATGAAATTAAGAGTTCAGTTTGTTGAAAGTTGTCGTGCAATCATCAGCACCAAAAAGAGGGCTTTTAACCATGTTTCCTTCTCATTGATTCTCTGAAGTTGTATTTGGAGTGATTCGTGCATGTTTGAGTCATCCTTATTCTTCTGTATTCAAGACATTATTGCTTCAATCTACCCCTGTTTTCAGCTCCACCGGTACATGCCCACAGTGACATACACACTTCCTTCTCCAGTATCATTTTCTTAATGAAACCAAGCAGCCACTCCACAAGAGGATGTACCAACACAGACGGGCCAGAGTGGACCGTCATCTGCCGTACATCTTCACCTAGAAGCCACGGGCCATTCATTTGAGGACAGTGAGGTTCAGATCTTGGCCAGGGAAAAGAATTGTTTTGAGAGGGGAGTTAAAGAGGCATTTTTTGTCAAAAAAGAGAATCCTTCTCTGAACAGAAATGGTGGAGTCAGACATAATTTGTCTCCCATCTATAATTCCATTCTTAAGCCTAGATCAAGCAAACAGGGGAACAATAGGGCTAGCCAGGTCAGGGCCAGAGGTGTGAAAAACAGTTGTTGTAGGGATGAATAGGTATGCTAATCTAGACGCCAGAGAAATAAAAGACTGAAACCAATGAGATAGTTTCGGAAAGTAGTTAGCTAGTTAGCTCCTCCCTGCAGCAAGATATAAGCAAGTGTCTTACCAGCATTCTAATTAGAACTGACGAAGCCTCTCGGATGAGCGGCGAAACGTTTTCGACCAAACAAACTTTGTCCAGTTGACAAATTGAATTTCTTCTTTTATCATGGATTCTACCTGGACGACTGAGGGACTCTTCACGCATCTAAATGATTGATACATGTAAGATTCGAGTGGGATGTGCAGCTTTCCATAGGAAAGGCTGACGCGATGCGCTGCTTTTTCGATGATGCCAGTTATTAAGTAATTTAAGATAAATATCAATATAGTAGATGAAATAATTAAAAATGTTGAGATTATAACATAATGATCCACAGGAGTCATAGATTATAACTACAGAGCACACACAATCACAATGTGTCTTTCAAAAAGAGTGTTTTGTTTGTTTGAACTGTGTGAAGGATCTCAGAGTCAAGAAAAGCGCTATACAAGTGTTTCTATCATGTTATAACGTTGTTCCCTCGTCATAAACATGCCTGAAGAAATGTAACAAATGATATCTAAAAATATCTTGGTATTTTAATTGATGACAGTCTAAATTTTAAAGGACATGTTGAGCAGCTACTAAAGAAACTGAGGCTGAAAATTGGCTTTTACTTTCAGAACAGGTTATGTTTTTCTTTTAATGCCAAAAAGAAATTAGTAGCAGCAACATTTTTACCCATTCTGGATTATGGTGACCTGATTTACATGAATGCCCCAATTGAAATATTGAAGCTGTTAGATTGTGTGTATCATGCCTCTGTGAGGTTCATCACAAACTGTAACCCTCGCACACACCACTGTGAACTTTACACACGTGTGGTCTGGTCAGCACTGGACACTCAGGCTCACTCACTGGTTATGTTCATTTATAAGGGTATTCAGCGCCTGCTCCCCTCAGATCTGTGTGAATATCTTCAACCAAGAGCAACTGGACATTATTGTTTACGCTCTCAGGAAGCACTGCTGTGACTGTGCCAAGTGTTCACACAGAAGCTGGTGAAGGGCCGTTCCAGTATTCTGCTCCCACAACTTAGAACAATCTACAAAAAGACTGGAAACTAAAGGAACTGGTCTCTATAGGACAGTTTAAAATCTTGCTCAAAGGTTTGGAATTGAAATCTATGGTTTGTAAATGTTTTTAATTCTGAAACATTTTATTGCTTGTAATTGCCTGAAAATTGTTTGTGAAATGGTTTTGTAATTGTATTGATCTGTGCCGCTGTCTTGGCCAGGACTCCCTTGAAAAAGAGATTATTAATCTCAATGGGACTTTCCTGGTTAAATAAAATAAAAAAAAAAGACTACCAAAATGACTATGCAACTGCCAACACGTCCTCCTTATTTTCTTATCACAGATTAAAAAAATAAGGAGAAGGAAGTGCGTATGTCACAGAGGGTGTGTACCAGTGGAGGTGAAAACGGGGGTAGATCAGAGCAATGATGTTTCGAATCCAGGAGAATAAAGACGACTCAAACATGCACGAATCACTCCAAATACAACTTCAGAGGGTCAGTGAGAGCTACTATAATATGGTTAAAAGCTCTTAAAAGTGCTGAATATTTTAAGAATATGCAAAACATGTAATTAAATATAATTATTATAAAAGTTTTCTGTGTTCTGATTGATTAAGTGTGTTTACATTACTGAGAATAAATATGACATCAAAATAAAATCAATTGTTATCCTTCAATATCTCCAGATCTGCATGTTTTAGGTCGACACAGACACAGGGAGAACATGCAAACTCCACATAAAAAACTCCAAAAATGGTCCAGGGATTGAACCTATGACCAATGCATATGTTTAAATCCCTTCCTCTGCCTCAGATGTGACAAGCGTTGCTCCTGCACATCAGTCCAACAGCGCAGTCCTCGGTGTGAGCCGGAGGGGTGCTGCAGGACACAGCCACATCTCACATCATCTCACAGATTTTGCACAAATCTGTCTTCAACGAATCAATGGACGTGATTGGGTTAAATAAAAAAAGGCTGCAGATGTTATAATAAAAAGCACTGATTGAAGGAGATGTTAAATTTGCATAAGCCGGCGCATGCGACATCCTATCCGGACCATAGACTGTAAGTGGACATAGCAAACCTCCTCTCTGTAACTGCTGTTGTTGGCAGGCTCGTCATTTTGGTCTTCAAATGTTGCTTTTAACCCGCTCTACTTGGTCCTTGGGTTTTTATTTCACTATTTTGTCCCAGAATCAAGATACAGTATGAATATTAATAACACACCAATCAAGTGCCTTCATTCCCCGCGGTCTTGTCTACTTGAGTTAGCTACAGGTTTGACTGACAGCACTGACTCTTTGGTTGCTATGATCCTTGTACCCGGATTTACAAATAGGGAACTCCAGATTAACCGCTGTAACTGCTAGCCTTGATGAGTTTCATTTGGCTAGAGCCGAATGGGTCATTCCGCAATTGGAGGACATTTTAGCTTTAAAATTCTTGAAAAATAAACCTTCACTTTTCTGATTTTCTGCTACATATTCATCAATAATAGGTAATAAACTACCAAATGCTTGATTAGCTCAACTTACGGTCAATGGTAAATTTTTTATTATATGATTTGTATGGTTTATTTATTTATTTACTCTAATCACAGTAACAGGGTTGCAGGTAACAGGGTTGCAAAATCGCGCTAATGTTCACTTTATCTCAGGAGTAGAAGCTGTTTAACTGTTACTGCTAATCAAGAGGAAAAACGTATTTATGCAAATACGTAAAGGAAATTTTTTTTTATCTTATTCTGATCATTTGCATAACAGGGTTGCATGAGGCAGAGTGAGACATTCAATCAAGGTTAACTGTTTTATAAAAATATGAAAAATAGAAGAGAAGATAAACCTTTGCTCTGCCCATTCTTTTGGAAAACTGTTTGATGATGTCAAGTCCAGGAGATCATGTGGTTTTCTGTTTTCTTCTTCTTCTACCAGACTAAAAATGTTCTGGTAACAGGGTTGGTGCAGGTTGTGGGACACATGTTCCATGAATAATAATTATTATTTGAAATATTATGTCTATTAAAACAAATGTTCCCACAGTTACAAGAGATGGAAATGAAACAAATTATAGAAAAAACAAGAAATTTCAATTAAATTTTAACTGTTTTATTTGAGATTCAGTTTGGCCATTAGAGGGGTGGGACAAGAGGAAAATGGCATTTTGGGGGTACTCCAGACTTATTTGGTATTATAAAAGTATTTTCAAGCATTCTTTTCTCTTAGTTTTTTTAGATTTGGTCTCAGGACAAGTAAATTCACTCAGAAACTGTATGTTTTAGTATTTTGTATGTGGATTATTTAATATTTGATGGGTGGGACGTAAAATGTGCTCCAATTCTGGAATGACCCGAATGCTATGGGTAGCGTCACACTCCGTTACTCCACTTCTTTATACAGTCTATAGTTAGAACCCACCACCAAAGCCCACAGCACCAGACCAGACCAACGGGAGAGCCTTCGATCAGGGTACACCTCTGCATCATGCACCCTGAAATCAACCACTAAATCAGCAACAAGCACCTCAAGAACCCCAGATTTTCAAACCACAAAGCATAGACCCCAGAACCCTTAGAACCTCTAACCCCCAGCAGAATAACAGATCCCTGATTGGACACCTGTTAGTCTGGACCGCGCCCCAGCAGAATCACAGAGCTCTGATTGGACACAGCAAATTCCCGTTAAGATGGACCTACCTCATAGCAGGAGACATCAGTACATCACAATACTGGAAAACACATTTCAGTACTTAAATACTGAGAAAGAGTTTGGAGTCAGGTCTGATTTTAATACTTTTTTTCTATTCAAGATGAAGTCATGCCGTGAACAAAGAGGTTTGACAGCTCATTGTACCTCATTCAGAGTGTGTTAAAGGTCCCATGACATGGTACTTCTTGATGCTTTTATATGGCTCCTTAATGGTTCCCTAATACTGTAAATGAATCCTTCTTCAAAATCAACACTCAGTGCATGAGAAAGAGAGATAAGATGAGAAAGAGTCATAAATGTCACTCTGGAACACTCCATTATGGGCATTGTTGCTTGAATGCAAATGAGGAGGACAGAGATGGCCTATAGTAGGGGGTGGGGGCGTGGCCAAACTCTCCGCTCTTTCCTTTTCAGCTGTGCCTGTGCGCTCTGACCCACTTCCGTGTTTTTGCACGGGGGGAGAGATGAGAAGCGTTCCATTGAAAAATAAACACATTTCCACAGAAAATAAAATTAAACCACTGCTGTTTCAGATATCCACAGGCTCAGATAAAGGACTTCCGAGCCTAAAAACACTCGCAAGTTCCTCCAGGCAAATAAAAAAAAAAACACATTTCGCATTGCGTAGCTCCTCCGCAGTCCAAACTCTCTGGGCGTGATTTACAGAGACGCTGAGTACAGACAGACGGGGGTGGAACTGCATTTGCATTTCTTTTTTCAAGCTGACGTCAATAAGTTTCCTTGTTCAAAATCGCCCGTTTGAGCTCTGATTTTTTCTAACGCAGAAAAGGATCGCAAATGCTCAGTTTAGACATTTAGCAACTTTTAACCATGAACATTAACGTTCAAAAACCTCAGAAAGTGAAAATTTCATGCCATGGGACCTTTAATGTGACTACTGAGACTGAATCCTGTTATAATTTAGTTTGAGAGTACAGCTCATACATTCTATGTCTCACCTGCACAGACAGACCCCGTCAGCCCTGTGCTGACAGAGGCAGGAGGAGACGTGTTGCTGATATTAAATTCATGTTAAACAGCATCTCTGCAGCACCCATTCCATATAATACACGTGATCCACATGCTTTTATCCAATTCCAAACACTTTGACGGTCTCCTTGGACTGTGTAGGTCAAGCCGAGGTCTAAGTCCTAGTTTAGTTCTGGTCTATTCTAGTGTATTTAAGGTTTAGTCCTAATTCTGATGTAGTAAAAATTGAACACTGGCCCTCTCTGTAGTCCATCTTGCATTACATATGTTATGTATATAGTAATAGTATTGTACTGACCCTCTCTTGTCTGTCCCGGGGCTGTTGGGTAGAGGCTTGATCTCCACTGGACCACATGGGGGCGCTACAGGGACCACAGGAGCAGACCAGGCTCCTCTTACTGCTGACACCTGCAGGACACACAGGGAACACATAGGGTAATATGAAGGGTAAAAGTATGATTATTATTATTATCATAATTATGTTCATGTTCATTGTTCTTACCCGGTCTTTGCTCGAGCTCAATCCGTTCCCTGACGACAGCACTCTAAGAACACCAAAGACATTTACATGTAACTGCTTAGAGACACCTCACTGTTACAGCCTCTGCTACAAGGCTACACACAATTTTTCCCATGCACATACGTGGACAAAACTGTCGGTACCCTTCGGTTAATGAAAGAAAAACTCACAATGGTCAGAAATAACTTGAGTCTGACAAAAGTAATAATAAATAAAAATTCTATGAAATTTAACCAGTGAAAGTCAGATAATGCTTTTCAACCATGCTTTAACAGAATTATATAAAAAAAAACAAAAAAAAACTCATGAAACAGGTCTGGACAAAAATGGTACCCCTAGAAAAGACTGAAAATAATGTGACCAAAGGGACATGTTAATCCAAGGTGTGTCCACTACTTTGCATCAGAGGTGTCTACAGTCCTGTTCTCAGTCAGTGGGCCTGTATATAGGGCTACAGGTAGTCACTGCCGTTTGGCGACATGGTGTGTACCACTCAACATGAACCAGAGGAAGCAAAGGAAAGAGTTGTCTCAGGAGATAAGAAAGAAAATTAGAGACAAGCATGTCAAAGGTACAGGCTATAAGACCATCTCCAAGCAGCTTGATGTTCCTGTGACTACAGCTGCACATATTATTCAGAAATTTAAGATCCATGGGACAGTAGACAACCTCCCTGGATGTGGCTGCAGAAGGAAAATTGATGACAAATCAAAGAGATGATAATATGAATGGTTACAAAAGAGCCCAGAAAAACTTCTAAAGAGATTGTTGTTTGAGCCAAAGTGGACTTAATGGGAGACGACCAAGGAGGACCCCATTGTTGAAAACAAATCATAAAAAAGCCAGATTGGAATTTGCCAATGACATGTTGACGCTTCTGGGAGAATGTCCTATGGACAGATGAGACAAAAATTGAACTTTTTGCCAAGGCACATCAGCTCTATGTTCACAAACAGAAAAATGAAGCGCATCAAGAAAAGAACACCGTCCCCACTGTGAAACATGGAGGAGGCTCTGTTATGTTTTGGGGCTGCTTTGCTGCATCAGGCACAGGGTCTTGAATCTGTGCAGGGTGCAATGTACAGGTCAATGACCCAAAACACACAGCTAAAAATACTCAAGACTGGCTAAGAGGAAAACATTGGACTATTCTAAAATGGCCTTCTATGAGCCCTGACCTAAATCCTATGGAGCATCTTGGAAGGAGCTGAAACATGCTGCCTGGAAAAGGCACCCTTCAAACCTGAGACAACTGGAGCAGTTTGCTCATGAGGAGTGGGCCAAAATACCTGCTGAGAGGTGCAGAAGTCTCATTGACAGTTACAGGAATTGTTTGATTGCAGTGATTGCCTCAAAACATTGTGCAACAATATATTAAGTTAAGGGTACCATCATTTTTGTCCAGGCCTGTTTCATGAGTTTAATTTTTTTAAAGATCCCATGACATGGTACTTCTTGATGCTTTTATATGGCGCCTTAGTGGTTCCCTAATACTGTAAATGAATCCTTCTTCAAAATCAACACTCAGTGCATGAGAAAGCCTCATGAACATAGTCAGAGTCATAAATATCTCTCAAACACTTTATTCTGGGTGTTGTTGCTTGAATGCAAATGAGGAGGACAGAGACAGGCCAGTGCAGCGGGTGGGGGCGTGGCCAAACTCTCTGCTGTTTCCTCTTTAGCAGTGCGATGTGCGCTGGCCCCACTTCCGCGTTTAAGCGCGGAGGAAGATATGAGATGATTTCCATTGAAAAATAAACACATTTCCACAGAAAATAAAATTAAACCACTGCTGTTTCAGAGGTTCAGGGGCTCGGATAAAGGACATCCGAGCCTGGAAACACTCACGTGCCTCCAGGCAAATAAAAAACCACATCTCGCATTGTGTAGCTCGTTTGCGGTCCAAACTCTCTGGGTGTGATTTCCAGAGACGCTGGGTAGACATCCAGACGGGGGGTGGAACTGCATTTGCATTTTTCCGCGAGTGTGATGTCAGAAATTTCCCTTGTTCAGAATTGCCCGTTTGGGCTGTCTTTTTTTCAAACGCGGAAAAGGATCGCAAATGCTCAGTTTACACATTTCGCAACTTTTAGCCATGGGGGGGGCCTAAACAGGGTAGGGGAGCTCACATTAATGTTCAAAAACCTCAGAAAGTGAAAATTTCATGCCATGGGACCTCTAAATAATTCTGCTGAAGGATGGTTGAAAAGCAATGTCTGACTTTCATTGGTTAAATTTAATAGATTTAAAAAAATATATTATTATTACATTTGTCAGATTCAAGTTATTTCTGTGACCATTGTGAGTTTTTCCTTTCGTTAACCAATGGGTACCAACAATTTTGTCCACGTGTGCATTTGAGCAAAACGGGTCCTGGCTCAGTAGATATATTGTAAGCAGGAAGAGCGCTTTAGCATCGTAGTTGTTGATGGCTTTAAAACTTCTCTGTCCACAGTGTGGCACGCCCGTTTAGGCTGCAGTGCACCTGTATAGTTTGTGGTGCTATGTGCCTGTACTCCCTTGATGGTCTATTGTGTGCAGCTTGCACATGCACTGCTGCTTTGTGTGGAAATACAGCGCGGTTGTTCAGAGTACGCTTGTTCCTACTATATCTGGTCAGGAGGGCCAGCTCTGTCCTGGGCTGTCCTCTGGACTCTGTAGAGGAGGTGGCTGAGAGGAGGGTACTGGCCAAATTCACCTCCATCATGGACGACACCTCCCACCCTCTGCACCGGACTATAGAGGAGCTGAGCAGCTCCTTCAGCAGCCGACTGAGGCACCCCCAGTGCAAGAAGGAGCGCTCCCGCAGATCCTTCATCCCCACCGACGGTATAATATCCAAACGTGCAATATCTTTTTTTCCATACTCTCTTTGTTACTGCTCTATTATTATTACTTATTTTATTCTATTCTGCCTGCATGCACTTTTCTTTCTTGTTCAAACTGTCCCTGCCTGGAGCTACTGTGGCAAGTAAATTTCTCCTGTGTGAAATCAATAAAGTGATTAATTACAAACTTGGCTCTATAGGCAACAATGCACTATACAGCCGTCAATGTAGTTCTGCAGCTCTACTTATAACTCTAAAAAAATAATTCACATGTTTTAGTGGGAGGAGGTACAAGGCAGGGATAACATGCAAACTCTACACAGAAGGACCCTGGAATGATCTGGGAATCAAATCTGGAACCTTCTCGCTGTAATGCAAGAGTACTAACCACTCTACCATTGTCAATAAAACTCCACCTCTGTATCACAGTTTTACAGAAAAGCCCAAATTCAGACAATACATTTATAAGAAAGGTCATTCAAAGGTACTTACTCTTGTGGAGTGAAAGGACCTGGAAGAGAAATAAAAAGATTTAGAGTTTAGATTAGCGTCTATTAGAGATGTAACAATAACTTTAATATGGTGTTAACGTATCGTCTCACAATATATCAAATTACAAGTCACTTAGCTTAAATTCATTGTTTTGGTGCAGCAATACGTAAAAAAACAAGAGGGAACTACAAAGACCATGACCCTTTGCTCTGTTTCAGTGCAGATCACATGAAGAAATAACTTACTGTTGTACTGGGCCTATATTACATAACACTGACTCTTGTGGGCTTTAAGCATCATCACAATAAATATGGTACTGTGAGATTTGGATATAGTTACATCCGTAGTGTTTATGAGGTACTGGTCCAGCCATCTGTAGTAGTAAAAAGTAGTAATAGTTTATAAAATTATTCCTACAGCAGCAGGAATAGTATTTATTGTTTTTTAAATGTTTTGAATGCCATGTTTTTAAATCTTTAAAAAACATGGCATTCAATATCACTTTTACGCAGAAGATTGCCAAATTTACCTGCCACTGAAGAAACTTGCTTCTGCCCCCCTGACACCTCTTCTTCACTGTCTTAGTGATGTCAAGGATTGGCTGGCCCACAACTTTTTAAGTTTAAATGAGAAAAAGACTGAGGTCATTGTCTTTGGCAACACCGACCCTTTCACTGACCTGGGCCCACTTAAACAGTCTGTGAAACAGTCTGCACCAACCTTGGCGTCACTATTGACAGTGATTTTAAATTTGACAAACATGTAAATGCGGTTGTTAAATCCGGTTTTTATCATTTGCGGCTTTTATCGAAAATTAAATCTTTTTTATCTTTTAAATCTTTTGAACAAGTAATTCATGCTTTTATTTCCTTGTGTTTACATTACTGTAATGCACTTTTTCCCGGCATTAGCCATCATGCACTTTCTCGCTTACAGTTAGTACAAAACTCTGCTGCGCGACTTTTAACTGGAAGCAAAAAATGTGAGCACATTACTCCGATTTTAGCGTCATTGCACTGGCTCCCAGTTCGTTTTAGAGTTGATTTTAAGATTTTATTGTTTGTTTTTAAAGCTTTAAATGGACTGGCCCCACAGTATGTCTCTACACCCCCACGCGCAAGCTGAGGTCTGAGGGCCAACTCCAGCTCGTGGTGCCTAAGTCCAGACTTAAAACCAGGGGGGATCGGGCTTTCTCTGTAGCCGGCCCAAAGCTGTGGAACAATCTGCCCCTTCATGTCCCAACTGCCCCAACTATCGAGTGTTTTAAGTCTCGTCTTAAAACCCACTTTTACTCTCTGGCTTTTAACACTGCGTGTGGTCCTCTGTGTCTCTTATTGATTTTATTTTATTTTACTTTATTTATTTATTTAATTTCATTTATTTTTAAGATTACTTTGTCAATTTATGGTGCTGTTTTAATTTGATTTTACTTATACATACATACTATCTATTCTTTATGTTTTATCTCCGTGCAGCACTTTGGAAACGGCTACGGTTGTAAAATGTGCTATATAAATAAAGTGGATTTGGATAGTAGGAACACTAGTCATTATTTGTTGTAGTATTAACATAAGTACTTGTAGTATTAGCACTTGTATTATCAGTAGTATCAGCACTGACCTCTGTTGTGCATGGTCCTTCTGGAGTAGCGGCGACTCGGGCGTCTCTCAAATGAAGCTGATCTTCGGGCTTTATTCGCCTTCGTTGTCTGATACTCTGTTTTACCACTGACATGAGAAATACACAGATAAAACACAAATAACATGCATGTGTGTGTCAGATGCCCTCCCTGTGTGTCAGTGTAAAAGCTCCTAACCCAGTAGTTTAGACCTCTACATGTTCTGAAATGCATGAGATTTTTGGTTTAGTTCAGATTTCAGTTTCTCAGATGTGAAGTGTGTACTGGTTCTGCTTGTGGCGTGATATGGTAGTCTAGTGCCCCCGTTCCGGTCCTGGTTTAGTACCTGTATCTAAACCGTGATCCCATCCGGATGAACCCAGAGCGTGCGGCGTTCTTCTGGACTGGCCCTCTGAGTCTGAAGAAGGCATGATGTTCCACAGCACACTTCCACAGGTGCTTACAGGCCTTAGGGTGGTCCATGCGAAAGACAAACGTGTGCTCCTGCTCCTTACCCTTAGGGGAGTAGAGAGAGAGTTTACATGAGAGACAGTTTACATTCAAACTGATGCTTTTGCAACAAAGTCTTTGAGGAACAAACATTACTCAATTACAAGAATAAAGTCTTGCACTGGATTTCAGGTTGTCTGGAACAACCTAATAGACTTGAACAAAACTTTACTGCAGCTGCAAAGGAACAAAATGCTCTGAGTGGCAGAGAAATTTCTAAATTCCATTTAAACAAATTACAACAATTACAACTAAATATGACTGAGTTGAAATAATGAATTCTTTTTGGTGTTGTGCATGGATCAGACTGTTCAGAATGAGCACACATTTCTGAGACACAGTCTTGTAACCCACCATCAGCAGTCCTGCCTAGCCCCTGGCCTAGCCCTCACCTGGTCATCGTCCTCCACCACCACCAGAGTGAGTTTGCTCTTCTTAAAGTCCAGACGTGTGATCTTCGGCCTGAAACAGAGACATAAGCTTCAGACTGGGACATGAGCCTGGACTATTATCCTGGTACAAAGTGAACCAATGCTATTCTCAACTATAGTAGTGGATTTATGGGACAGCTAGTATACGATATAAGCGCATCAAAAGAAGAAATATCACAATGAATATAGTTTAGTCTTGGTTTGGACCTGGTTTAGTCCTTTTGGCACTAGCTGTAGTAGTAACAGTAGGCTGTAGAATGCTAACCATGACTGATGTATAACTTAAAGCATAACACTTAAATACATTGTTGGTTGTATTTGGGTGATGGGTCTTATTTGAGCAATGCCCTCTGTCCATGGTGAGATGGATGATGGAGTCTCCCTGTGGCACTTGTTTGGACAATTCTGGAGAGAGCACACAGTGTGGACAGCCTGTGGCTGCCTCGCCTTTACAAAATGAGGAGCCTCTTGTTTCACTTTCTATCAAGTCCATATGTGTAGAATTCCTCAGTCGTCCAGGTAGAATCCATGGCAAAAGGAGAAATTCAATTTGTCAACTGGACAAAAGTTTATTTGGTTGAATACTAGGAGTGTAAAGATTACCCGATTTGGATCGGTTATCGGTCTGTGACCTCTGCGATCCGAGTGTACTGATCAACAGAGCCCGGATCGGTAAAAATGCGCCAAGAACAGTCCGATGGCCCGAATTTACGGCTGCGAATCGGTTTCCTAGCGCCTGTGATCATGAGCGCTCGCTCTCATGGACAGTAGAAGTGGCCCTGTGCGTGTGTTTGAACTCTCACGAGAATAAAGTGTTGACCTTTTACCTGTGACGTCGGCTGATGTAGGTGTAGTAGTTGGAGCGCAGCGCGGGATACTTTCTTCAACTTTGCTATGGAACCAACTAACCATGTCAGACAACGCGGATGCAGATCACCTAACATCCAAGGTTCAGAAATCACACACACGAACGCGCGCGAACACACACACGAGACTGAGGAAATGTTATGAGATGCAGAGAAAGTATTAGTTATTCAGTGTTAAGAACTTTCTCAGATTTTCTTTTTTGTAAAGAAAAGTTAATTACAGACATGTTGGATTTAACATGCTAGTGTTTTCTATAACTGTCTAGTAATATCTATCTTCTTGTCAGTGATATGTTGCACTTTTACAGTTACTGAAACCCATGAGTGACTGAAGCACTAATCATTCTGATTCATTCTGATTTTTGACTTTAATAGGCAACTTGCTTGTTTTATAAAGTCTTTTTTAATTTTGGATTTCTAACCTTATTGTTTTGTGTTGCTTGAGGGAAGGAATGTATTTTAAGTATGAGCAGAGTTTTTCAGTAGGCCTGGTGTATTGTCTGTTGGACACTAAATAAACAAAAGGATACTATTTTGAAATTTCATTTCTGTTTCTCTCTTTTTCTTCTCAATAATTTTAAAGCACTTGGGAGTAAAGTTGTCAATTTGTATTGAATCGAAATTAACCGAACTGGATCGGATCGAATCGAATCGTACCGGATCGTTTACTAATTTTATGAATCGTCCCTGAATCGAATCGTAGCCTGTGAATCGAGATTCGAATCAAACTGTTTTGTGAGTGAAAGATTCACACCCCTATTGAATACGTTTCGCAGCTCATCCAAGCTGCTTCTTCAGTTCTGGTCAGACGCTAGTGGACACTGCCTATATCTGCCTGAAGGGAGGAGCTAACTACAATGAAATTACTCTGTAACTACCACACCTATTTGTTTACAGTCTCTATTATTTAGCTAGGCCTATTGAATATGCAATGAGTGTGGGGTCTTGTTAGCAGAACCATTCAGGACCATAATGGGTATTTCACACCTCTGGAGCTGACCTGCTGCCCTATTGTTTTCTTCATTTGTTTTGATTTAGGTCTGAGGATAGAGTTATAAATGGGAGAGAGGATAATTCTTGACAAAAATAGCCTCTTTAACTCCCCTCTCAAACCAGTACTTTTCTCTGGTTAAGATCTGTACCTCACTGTCCTCAAAGGAGTGGCCCGTGGCTTTTAGGTGGAGATGTACCCCAGACTGAGGTCCACTACGGCTCTCTCATTGGTGTTGGCTGTTTTGTTTCACTGCAATCTTCACTACACTGAATGGAGTAGACCACATTGCTTTGTTTGTGGCTCGGTGGGTGTTTTGTCCTTTGGGTGGACCAGTTTCTGTTGTCTTGGCTCTCTTAGTTTTATTGCAAGCCCATTTAGGAACAGAGAGGGTTTTCTGCACATGTTGTTTTTTCTCCTTTCCCACTGTGCTTGTCGGAACCACTTGGGCCCTGGGTTGTAATGTCCGAATAACTCCAAGTTTGTGCTGCAGTGGGTGGCGTGAATCAAAAAGCAGGTATTGGTCGGTGTGGGCGAGCTTCTTCAAGCGATACCAATGTGTGGGTGGAATGCCTGGATAATCTCTGTCCATAGTCTATTGTGTGTGTTGCATTTGCTCTGCTGAAATACAGTGCAGAAGTTCAGAGTGTAGTTGTATCACGCACGACACGCTCTACATGCGCTGACATATTTTAATAGTCAATGTCGCGGATTACGTGTGCCAATCATTACAGCTCGAGAGATGTTTACCAGAAGAACAGTCCGATCTTGGTCTCTCCCTCAAACACCAAGACTCCGGTCGGGGTGAGGCCCAGGCTGTACTCATTACCGTCTCGAGCCTGAAACGAAACATCAGGAGGTTTACGAATAGAATACTTATTTTATATTTTAAGGCTTTCTAGGCCTGTCACAATAATCACTATACAGACTTATCATTCAGTATATGAAAGATGGAACAACAGATTTTGGGGCTCAATATTTATCGTGTGTATAATTTTCATCTTAAAACTTTTTTGTCTATATTTCCTAATGTGTGCATTGTGTCACCATGGTAACTGCTTTCCGCCACAGGCATACAGGTCACAGCAATGTACAAACAGAACTTGTGACACTTGGGTCTAAACTGCACCTTACCTTGACCATGTGCATGTCCACGCCGTACATCTCGAGCCACTTGGCCTTGTTCAGGTAGTTTATCTCGGCCTGAGCAGGAGTCTGACCTCTGCAACAAGAACAAACAATTGAATCAATCCCTAATCGTTGTAGTACATGTGCCAAGCTGTAAGTGGTGCTCTTGACAGATACTGAATTAGAAGAGGAGATTTGGAGGCACTTAAATGGAGTATGGAGTACATTTAAAGATCCCATGACATGGTACTTCTTGATGCTTTTATATGGCACCTTAGTGCTTCCCTAATACTGAAATTCAATTTGTCAACTGGACAAAGTTTGTTTGGTCGAAAACGTTTCGCCGCTCATCCGAGAGGCTTCGTCAGTTCTGGTTCTAGTGCTGGTTAGACCCTGTTTATATCTAGCTGCAGGGAGGAGCTCACTACACTGAAATAGTTCTGAAACTATCTCAACTAATTTGTTTCTTTTGTTTTTCGAATTTCTCTGGCGTCTAGTTTAGCATCTCTATTCAACCTAACGACCGTCTCCACCCCTCTGCACTGGCTTGTCTGCCCTACTGTTTCTTTGTCTGTTTTGACTTGGTTTGAGAATCGAATTATAAATGGGAGACAAGTTATGTCTAACTCCCCCATTTCTGTTTAACGACGGATTCTCTTTTTTGACAAAAATTGCCTCTTTAACTCCCCTCTCAAACCAGTTCTTTTCCCTGGCTAAGATCTGAACCTCACCGTCCTCAAATGAATGGCCCGTGGCTTCTAGGTGAAGATGTACGGCAGATGACGGTCCACTTTGGCACGCCCCCCTGTGTTGGTACATCCTCTTGTGGAGTGGCTGTTTTGTTTCTCCAATGTAGCGCTCACTGCAGTCTTCACTACACTGTGTAACACTGTGTGTTTTGTCCTTTGGGTGGACGAGACAAAAACTCGTCCACCCAAAGGAGTGCCAGAGTGGACCGTCATCTGCCGTACATCTTCCAATCCACCTGCTGGATTGTGGCCAAATATGCCACTGTTTCCTGGATTAGCAGTGCGCTGGCCCCACTTCCGCATTTTAAACGTGGAGGAAGATACGAGACGCGTTCCATGAAAAAAAAAAAAACATTTCCACAGAATATAAAATTAAACCACTGCTGTTTCAGAGGTTCGGAGGCTCGGATAAAGGACATCCGAGCCTGGAAACACTCACGTTTCTCCAGGCAAATAAAAAAACGTATCTCGCATTTCCTAGCTCGTTTGCGGTCCAAATTTCCAGAGACGGTGGGTAGACATCCAGACGGGGGGTGGAAACCTTTCCCCGAGTGTGAAAGTTCCCTTGTTCAGAATCGTCCGTTTGGGCTGTCTTTTTTTCAAACGCAGAAAAGGACCGCATTTGCTCAGTTTGCACATTTCGCAACTTTTAGCCATTTTAGCCTCAGAAAGTGAAAATTTCATGCCATGGGACCTTTAAGGATTATGCCCCTCCTCTGTACACCTGTATGGTTGTTTTACCTGCAGTTCTTCCAGGCGTTGTAGATGGCCTGCTCCAGGTCTTCAGTCTGGTCTGGGGTAAACCTGAACTCTGACACCAGGTCCAGAGGGTGCTCCAGAGGGTCGCAGTCGCCCAACTCGGCTGAAGGACATGAAAAAGGATATTAACAACTAAAATAAAATATTAAACAGTCCAGGAAAATAGTGAAGTTAGAATTTGGCCTGTCAATCTACCCTGTTACTAATGCTAGCGAGAGCAACATTGCCCGAAAGAAGACACCTGATTTGTCTGATATTAATGTTCATATCTTGATTTACAGAGAAAATAACAAAATAAAAACTTTAGGACCATGTAGCGTGACTTAAAACCAACATTTTAAGGTTGGAATGACAAGCATGACAGCAGCAGTTACAAAGAGAGTGGCGATGGTTTATCAATAGAAAGTGAATTGGAGCCAGGAGCCAATGTTTATCGTGATAAAAAAGGGTAGACAATAATAGTTAGTGGAAAATTTTATATAATCATGATAGTTGCAAGCAAAGATAATCGCCATATATCACCAGAACATGCAGAAAAAAGATACTTATTCATAATGTTGTCTTATAGATCATTATAGTTTATAAGAGTTTATAGCATATGTCTCTAACAGTTGTTTAAATATGGAACCTATTGATAATATTTAATGATCATTATTCATATACATAACATTATTAAACTTTTTATCATGATCATTAGTCACAATTATCTTGGCCATAATTGTGACACCAAATTTCTACATCATTCCATGCCTAGTTTGGAACATGGCAGCTAGTGGGTTAGCTCCAATACAGTCTATGGTTTCACCTCAAAAGAAAATGACATGGAATTACATACAAATTCATTACTTGACAAGCTCCCCGGGTCTTGTACCCAGGTCTAGTACCCAGGTCTAGTACCCAGGTCTAGTACCCAGGTCTAGTACCCAGGTCTAGTACCCAGGTCTAGTACCCAGGTCTAGTACCCAGGTCTAGTACCCAGGTCTAGTTCTTACCCTGTAGGGAAAAGGCTGCCAGCTCCACAGCTGTTTCAAAAGGACACTCCAGTCTGAAATGATAAGAGAGGAAACTTCAGGAAAAAACAAACAAAACAAAAACACATTGAAAAATATGTTTCTTTAAAGGAGAAGTTACGTTTTTTACAATTTGAGCCTTATTTTGGTAACAAAACAAGTTGTTTTACTCACCCATAGCACTTTGGTGTCATATGGAGCAGTTCCAGAGATGTTTTAGATTTGCGGTTAGCCTAGCGCGACTTCTAGCCATAGCTCGGGGCATATAATATATTCCCCGAGCATGTAATATGCCCCGTGCGGTCTCCAAATAACACAAACTTTAGCACTTTTCAAATCATAGAAGCTCGATGTCTTAGTCTACGATTTTGTTTGAGTCAAAAGTGGCCTGTAATCCGAGATTTAGCCATAGTTTACAGCTTTGCGTTTCATGTTTGGGTCGCGGGAGCTGAGAGCACAGTCCGCACATGCGCACTGGCCTCCTCATCTACTCGAAACTATGGCTAAATCTCGGATTACAGGCCACTTTTGACCACACGAAATCGTAGACTGACATTGAGCTTCTATGATTTGAAAAGTGCTAAAGTTTGTGTTATTTGGAGACCGCAAACAAGTGCCCCGAGCACTCACATTATGGAGATCGCAAATCTAAAACATCTCTGGAAGTGCTCCATATGACACCAAAGTGCTATGGGTGAGTAAAACAACTTGTTTTATTACCGAAATAAGGCTCAGATTGTAAAAAACGTTACTTTTCCTTTAAGTAAAATGTGTTTGGGGACATTTGAGAGTAAAATCTGACGTACTTTCCAGAGAGGATGTCCTGCTTCAGCTGCAGCACAAACAGATACCTGAGAGGACACAGCAGTGAGTACATTCACAGGACTTAAGTCTCTGTACCTGATTTTAATGTCTTAACAATGTAAAGTGAAAAACAGATCTAGTTCATTTTAAACAGTTTGCAGTAGTCCAAAGTTATTCCTCACTAACCTTATGCATTCTGAGCATCTTAATTGTTCACCACAATGAGTTTATAAGTTTATAAAACTTTCAGAGATCCGGCTGGCATCAACAAGCCTGTCAAGGTGCACTTCCTAACTATCAGAAAATAAAGCGCTTTATAATTAGATGCAGAAAGTAAAGAGCGGAATTATCTGTACTTCTACACACATTTCCCCATGTATTTGAGCAAAACTTATCTTGCACAAGTTTTGCTCAAATACATGGGGAAATGTGTGTAGAATCCCTCAGTCGTCCAGGTAGAATCCATGGCAAAAGGAGAAATTCAATTTGTCAACTGGACAAAAGTTTATTTCTCAGCTCATCCAAGCTGCTTCTTCAGTTCTGGTCAGACGCTGGTGGACACTGCTTTATATCTGCCTGAAGAAAGGAGCCAACTACAATGAATCTCAGAGTAATTTCACTGTAGTTAGCTCCTCCCTTCAAGCAGATATAAGGCATTGTCCACCAGCGTCTGTTCAGCACTGAAGAAGCAGCTTGGATGAGCTGCAAAATGTATTCGACCAAATAAAGTTTTGTCCAATTGACAAATTAAATTTCTACATGGGGAAATTGCGTACAGGCCCTTTAACTATGTAAGAGTAGTACTGAATCACTCTTTTTTCCCCATCCAACAAACTATTTTGTGATTAAATGGGCTGTATATGTAATAAAGTCAAATTAGTCTAGCTCAAGTACAGATGTATTGTAAAAGCAGCTCTATATAGTAATTACAAGCAGACAGTGGTCTAATTTTGACCCTTTTAATCTGCCACAAACTAGGAAGTGATAAGGCTGGTACACTGTTAGCATGCTAGTTTATATTAACATTGGCATGACAGAAAACTCCACTCTGGTCTTAGAGTTGTATAAAAGTGCTTATAAATTCATCCTGGCGAATAATTAGTATGCTTAGAATGCATGAGGTAAGTGAAGAATAACTTTGAAATGAACCACTTCAGGTTTTACATTTTTAAGACTGCGCCAGTGTTGCCAAGTGTAGATTCTAAGTTTTCCAACAATGTCTTACACATGGAAATCTGAGAACATTTGAAGAATTTGTGGCCATTTGAAAGTGAGACATCTAAAAACAACAAGCTGAGAAAAGCTTCTCTAAAGATTCTCGAAGTCCAGGCCTTCAGAATTCATTTGCATGACATTAAGCCAAGCCCTCCCCCTGCAGATCATCTATCAGTGGTGTGGTGTTTACATTCAGAGCAGGTCAGAATTAGAAGGTACTTTGTTAAAATGGAAATGCTTTTATTATAAAAAGCCCATATAATCATTCAGTAAAATCAGTAATACACAGGATGTTAAGTCAACTCACCTGTATTGTCAATTTAATAGAATACGAAATGTATTATACAATGTAAAATGAAAAAGAGAGAAAGAATAAAGCTAAAAGTAAAAAATACATTTTAAAAAATTATATAGTATATAGGTAAATATAGGCTTAATGATCTTCATGTAGGAAAAGGGTGACTCACATAAATACGTTTTTATAACTCCATTTTATCTGATAAATGTTCATTTTAATCTTAAAAAAAAAAAAGCCAAGCAAACTGTACTGCACTTAAATACTCCGTTTTTGGACCCTCGCCCACCATTTGAGAACTCTGTTGTTGTTTTTTTTTCATGACTAACAGATGCATTTGTGCAAAATTCAACCACATGTCGCGTTAGGCCAGCTCTGTGCTGTAGGCCTGCTCTGTGCGGTCACTGTAACATAAATTTAGATGACTGTAGTTTAATAGTTAAGAAACCTAACCTAACCTAGTTTTTGCTTTGCATTTCATCTTGCTCTTCTAA
Source organism: Paratrypauchen microcephalus (assembly GCA_036785185.1). Taxonomy (NCBI): domain Eukaryota; kingdom Metazoa; phylum Chordata; class Actinopteri; order Gobiiformes; family Gobiidae; genus Paratrypauchen; species Paratrypauchen microcephalus. Next base: position 4,585,019 of record JAVJIX010000068.1, on the reverse strand, counting down.
TCAGAGCGCATTGAGGAGGGAGCTGGTGTGCACTATGAGCAGGAGCAAGAGCATGAAAAGGAGAGGCGCGCGGACGTGAGGCAGACGGACAGGTAGGATGTTTTAAAAAGTTGAACCTACTCTGTGATACATGCTGGGACACAAGGGTACACTGTTCAAAATGGCGCTGGGAGGGCCAGCTGCCTGTCGCAGAAGCTCCGACCCTTCTTTCATTTTTTTCCCTCTTTTTACTTGTTCTCTGACAACTCGGCCATTGTGGGCTGTGTGTCTGAGGGGAAAAAGCTGGAGTACCGCTCGGTCATCAGTGACTTTGTGGACTGGTGTGGGCGCAACCACCTGAGCCTTAACACCAGTAAGACCAAGGAGATGGTGATCGACTTCAGGAGGAGACCAATACCTCACTCACCGGTGAACATCCAGGGGCAGGACATAGAGACTGTGGACAGTTTCAAGTACCTGGGTGTTCACCTCAACAATAAACTGGACTGGTCCCACAACACCGACGCCCTGTACAAGAAGGGCCAAAGTCGCCTCCACCTCCTGAGGAGACTGAGGTCCTTTGGAGTGTGCAGGCCTCTGCTCAAGACTTTTTATGACTCTCTGGTGGCCTCTGCTCTCCTCTACGCTGTTGTCTGCTGGGCCCCGAGCAGCACAGAGCGGGACAGGAAGAGACTTAAAGATCCCATGACATGGTACTTCTTGATGCTTTTATATGGCGCCTTAATGGCTCCCCAACAGTGCAAACGAATCCCTCTTCAAAATCAAGACTCAGTGCATGAGAAAGCCTCGTGAACACAGCCAGAGCCAAAAACATCCCTCTCAAACACTCCATTATGGGCGTTGTTGCTTGAACGCAAATGAGGAGGACAGAGACAGGCCAGAGCAGCGGGTGGGCTGTGGCCAAACTCTCCGCTCCCTCCTCTTTGCGATGCACGCCGGCCCCACGTCCGTGTTTAATGAGCAGATGAGACGATTTCCATTGAAAAATAAACACATTTCCACACTGCTGTTTCAGAGGTTCGGAGGCTCGGATAAAGGACATCCGAGCCTGGAAACACTCTCACGTGCCTCCAGGCAAATAAAAAAACGCATCTCGCATTGCGTTGCTCATTTGCGGTCCAAACTCTCTGGCCGTGAGTTCCATAGACGTGGGTAGAAATACAGACGGGCGGTGAAACTGCATTTGCATTTTTTCTTGAATGTGACGTCAGAAACTTCCCTTGTTTAGAATCGCCCGTTTGGGCTGTCTTTTTTTCAGACGTGGAAAAGGATCGCAAATGCTCAGTTTACACATTTTGCAACTTTTAGCCATGGAGGGGGGCCTAAACAGGGTAGGGGAGCTCACATTAACATTCAAAAACCTCAGAAAGTGAAAATTTCATGCCATGGGACCTTCATGGGACCGTCATGAAATATGATCACCACACGAAAGCTGAATTTGTATTTTAACATGTCCTAAAGTAAATGTGTTCCTGCAAACATCATCGGGTACACTTACTTGCCTCGCTGTTTGCCTTGTTGTCCGATTATTCGTGTAACCACGGTCTTTCGGCAGCTAAAGTATCCAATCGCATTCTGTACATAAGCTTTGGAGAAACGGACATGTCCCACACGTGTCCCGAACTTGTCCCGAGGAGAGACTCCTTCCTTCTTACGTAGCATTTACAGTCAAACTTATCCTGTTGAAATGCAGCTGCATATTCACGAGGTTTGCTCACAGCTGCTAGGCGGAAAAAGAGCGCTAATGTCACGTGATTGGTCCGCAGCGGCAGTATGGTAATTTATGCACACCCCGATTCTTTCTGAAAAACAAGCCAATTTCACAGACAAAATGTATGCTTTTTAAGCAGCCAATGCTGTTATCTGAAACATGGAGTGGGTTCTTCATGATCTCAACTACCACATTCTGCAAAAAAACGCAAATCACAAATTTTGAAAAAAAAAAAACTTCTAACATGATTTTCTCGTGTTCACAAATCCCGACATGTGACTGGTTTTCTCATGGCGGGGCACATATTTACCTGGTGAGCTCCTCATGCAGGTTGTTGGGTTCAGATGAGTAGAATTTGACTCTCAGGTGGAGACAGTACGGAGGACCAACTGAGAAGAGATACATTTGATATATCAGATTTCATCATTTCATTACCAGTTATTTTCAGACTCAATCAGGATAATATTAATAATACTCACTTTTAACCTGTTTCTTTATACTTTTGGTGACGTCGAGCCAGTGCTACAACAGAAACCACAAGTGTGTTCAACTTCAGCTTATGTGGACAAGAGCAGGAATAGAGAAGGAATAGAGAAGGACTAGAGCAGGACTAGAGGACGACTAGAGCAGGACTAGAGGACGACTAGAGGACGACTAGAAGACAAATAAAGGACGAATAAAGGACAATGAAACCAGGACTTAAAGGGACAGTGTGTAGGATTCGTGGCGCATAGGTGGTTACTAGCTATTCCACTTCCTCTTTTGGCTACGGCAGACCTCGAGGGTCACCCGGGCGCGACGTAGCGCCGACATTTCGCGTGCCCGCGCACGAACCGCGCACCGCTGTATACATAAAACGCGGTCCCCCGTTCACTTTTTTTTTTCTTTTCGCATGAAAACACACAATCCCGATCATGATTCATGACAATCTACACATCAAATGAAACCTTACAGTCTCCTCTTTTTGACTATGCAATTCATTTCCCTGCAAAACAATCACTCCCCGAGCACATGGGGCTTTTATACAGAAAAGCACAAAACTTAGCTTACTTAGCTTACCTTTGAAGGCTCTGCACAGGTCAAACTCTGTATTTCATCATAAACTTGGTCTCAATTTGTCCGTAAGGATCCAGCGAATAAAATCCAGTAAAACAATTTAGTCCAAAATACGTGTTATATCCATTACGATGTGTGATACAGCAGCATGCTTCTTTACACGAGGCTCCCCCCTTCCCCCCTCCCCTTCCCCTTCTCTCCTTCGCTCCTTCTCTCCCACATGAGCAGCTGCTAGCAGGAGCCGAGGCGAAGGATGAGCCCAAATGTCCTTCTGCGGCTCTCGTATTCAAAATGGCTGCCTCTATATGGGGAAGATCCCCCTTTTATGTGACTATATCTAAGTCCAAAAGAATACTTTGATTTCATGATGGAAGTGAAAAGGCTTGGAAAACAATGTATTTTTGAATGGGTATCTTCAATTTCACTAATTAACAGGTAAAAATCTTACACACTGTCCCTTTAAGCAAGGCTAAAGCAGGGTTACAGCAGGACTAAAGCCGGGATACTCAAGCAGGATTTTAAATAATAATAAAAAAAAAAAATTTGTCTAACTCAACCAGAGCGCTGAACACCACTGCTCATTAACTCGCTCAGTTGTAATCTGCTGTTGCTGTGCCTTTGGGCCAGACCTCCTTACGGTTTTGAGACTCCCACACATTCCTGTCACCTCTCTATCCTCCTCCTCCTCCTCTTCCATGTCCTCTCCTCTCCTCCTGGTCCTCCCTTACCTTCTGTTATCTTATCTACTAGTAAAGAGCTTTTTTTGCTGGAGATGTAACAGCTTGGCCTGGAATGTTTCACAGTATAGCATCATTTCCATGGAACCAAGTTATACGTCAGATCTGTGGAGAGGCGGGTCCACTTACAGGAAGAATGCAGGTTTTACAAGGTATTTTTGAGCAATAAAAAAAGATCTCTTTTGGGATTCATGCAAGCTATTTAACTTCAACATTTTAGGCAAGTCCAGAAAAGTGACATAGTGCATCTTTAAGTCAAACAGAACAAATATATTGGGATTTGGGTGAACCGGTCTTAGCGCCGGTCTTAGCGCCGGTCTTAGCGCCGGTCTTAGCGCCGGTCTTAGCGCCGGTCTTAGCGCCGGTCTTAGCGCCGGTCTTAGCGCCGGTCTTAGCGCCAATCTTAGCGCCGGTCTTAGCGCCGGTCTTAGCGCCAATCTTAGCGCCAATCTTAGCGCCAATCTTAGCGCCAATCTTAGCGCCAATCTTAGCGCCAATCTTAGCGCCAATCTTAGCGCCAATCTTAGCGCCAATCTTAGCGCCAATCTTAGCGCCAATCTTAGCGCCAATCTTAGCGCCAATCTTAGCGCCAATCTTAGCGCCAATCTTAGCCCAGTCCTGTTCCTCAGTCCTAGTCCTGGGGTCTCACCGGGACCTGAGCGGCATCCATGAACCTCAGGCCAAAGTAGTCCTTCTCCACGATGTCCAGGTGATACATAATCTGCTCAAACAGCTCCTCTCCTCTGGCCTTTTTCTGAAACACATCACACAGTATAAGAGAGGGAGGACACACGGGGAGGGCATCTGACACACGGGAAGGAAGAGAGAGGGCATTTGACACAGAGGGATGCAGAGAACAGGAGGGCCTAAGGGTTAGATTACAGTAGTGATAGCGAAAGGACTGGAGGAGGTGAGTGTAGACGGAAGAATGTTTGGAATGTGCTTTTTCACTCAGAAAAGAACTTTGGAAATGAAAGAGAGAAAGAGAGGGGCAGGAGAGAGAGAACAAACAAAAGGAGGGAAAGGAGAGGGAAAAGAGCAAAGTAAGAGCGAGGGGAGAGAGGGGGTAAAAGGAGAGGGGGAGAGAGGAGAGCAGAAGAGGAGAAGGTGAAGAGAAAGAGGGGGAGGAGTGATAGAAAAAAGAAGGGTGGTGTAAGGAGAGAAGAGGAAGAGAGAGAAGAGAGGGGAGTTAGGATAGTGAAAGAGAGAGAGAGACAGACAAGAAGGGAGGTGGGAGAAAAAAAAAGAAAAAGGTGAGGAGAGAAAGTAGGGGAAAGAGAAAAAAACGAAAGACAGTAGGAGAGTGAGACAAGAAGAGAGAGAGTAAGGCCCTGTCTACACGGCAACGTTGTGGAGTGAAAGTTTTTTATCGTTTCGGTCTCGCGTCCACATGGCACCAGCGTTCTGGGTACCCCAAAACGATATTTTTTGGGAACGGGTTCCAGAGTGGAAAACTCTGGCAACATTACCATTGAGGAGTCGTATGAGTAGAGTAGAACGGATTCGTTTACGCCTACGTCACAACCACATGGCCAGAACAAATAGCAGCCTCGCGCGCAACATTCATTCGTAACAAGAGTCCAGGCTAGCCTGGACTCTGTGCTAGCACAGACCAGGAGGAGCTGCAGTGCTCAACGAGCAGAGAAGTCACCGAACTGATAGCGAAGATGATCGAAACAGACATGCTCCCCATCAGTGCCTTGGAGGGCAAAGGTTTTCACGACTTAATAAAATATTGCTGCAGATACGGCTGGGTTGTGTGGAGGAGGTAGGACAGAGACAGCGGGCTAGCAGCGGTTAACTCGGATCCCAAAGCGGCTAACTCCGAGCGCGCTAGGAGAGGCTGCAGGATGCGTGTCGCCTCGCTTTAATCCACCTCTACGCATGTTGATTTGCAGATTTACTTTCCCGTGGAGAAGCGCCTGTTCCCACAGCCTCGGCAGACATAGTAAAAGCGGACACACATGAGTGAATGGTTGTTGTCTTTTTAATACAAAATATGTTAACGATTAACCGATTATTACTCATTAATTCTCCCGATAATCGACGAAGAAAACTTCACCGAATGCCCATCCCTAGAGGCATGGCATGTGTATAGCGTCGTTTTCAGCAAGCGTTCCATTGCCATGTGTACGTGATATTTTACTGATCCGTTCCCAGTGTGGACGCGATATTTTTTTTTTTACCCGGTAAGAAAAAATCCTGTGTTGCGTTGCCGTGTGGATGTAGTCTAAGGTTGGTCACACAAGGAGAGAGAGGAAAGATGAGAGGGAACGAGAGGAAGGAGGAGAGAAATAGCCTAGAAGGAAGAGAACGGGAGAGAGAGAGAAGGAGGTGAATAAACAGGAGAGAGAGGAGAGAGATGGAGAGGGGAAGAGAGAGGGAGAAGTACAAACAGGAGAGAGAGAGGATGACAATCGTCTCTTTGTGCTCTGGCGCTGCTCAATGTTTCAACTGGAAACATTTATGACTCAGATTTATAGATCATTATAACAGTGCCCAGGGGAGGGAATCTGGCACACAGGAAGAGAGGGCATCTGACACCATCTGAGGGAGGGTGGGTATCATTTACATCAATAATTAATAATCACTGGAGTTTCCATATAAAAGAAGATCACAGATTTAGTGCAAGTCTGTCTCTAGGCCTTCTTTCCCTGGTTAGCATTAGCAACAGGTTGGAATGACAGTACTGCTAAGCGCCGGCCCCTGCCTTAAAGGAATAGTAACGTTTTTACAATCTGGACCTTAATTCAGTGATAAAACAACATCATGTACTCACCCATTGTACTTTGGTGTCATTTGGAGTATTTCTGGAGATTTTGTAGTTTAGCGATATCTGTTTAACGTGAGTGCTCGGGGCAGACGGTTGCGGTAGAGGTAAGATCTTAAGCCCGAGCCCGAGCCCGACCTGACCCGACCCGAATTTCGGGTCGGGTTCGGGCCTAAAATGTCAATCATTGCTTCGGGTCGGGCTCGGGCCGGGCTTCTCTCTCGCTGACTTTTTTTTAAAATAAATATATGTTTATAAAAATGTATAATAAAACGATGTGTGGATACTAAACTAAGGAATACTTGTTTTAAAATAAATAATTTGGATAAAACAGAGAAGGCGCTGTAAGGTAATTGCTATTTAACTATTAAACAGGAGCCGCTCTTAATAATCTTCCCCTCCGCAAGTCCGCATCTATTTTGACCTGGTATCCCCAATATGGAGGAGCAAGAAGTTAAGGATAAACTAAAGACCGGAGAACTGAAAAGACAAACACGCACCGGTAAGAGTGAGGTGTGGAAAAGCTTCAAATTGATTGTTGAAAATGCTACAGAAACTTGCGTTGGCTTCGCTGAATGTAGTCAATGTGGCGCTTTGCTTTCATACGAGAGCAAAAAGACTGGCACCTCGACGTTCCCTCTGCGCGCCTGTGCAGTTGCGCACTGCTCACACATTCTCAGCGCACAAGAAAACCTCTGCAGCGCAGGGATGAAAGAGTTCCGCTTTTTTTTCAGCCGCGGGGTCATCTGAATACGGGGGAATCGTCCAGTATTCAGAAACAAAAGTATGTGTCTCGTATTAAACTTCTACCGGTGTAAGACACGAGCACGCGCAAGCCGCGAGCACGCGCAGCTCTTTCCGCGTGTAGCGGGGGGGCGGGGGGGGGGGGCATGTCGGGTGTCGCGCACAGGGTTCTAAGGAGCGCTCAGGGAGTGTGTTTGCTCAGACACATAAAACATTAGGGGGAACACGCTGAGCAGGCATTTAAACAGCTGTACTAGCAAAATTGATGATCGTCAAACATCTATATTATCATTTGTTTAAAAAAAAACGCCCCTCACAAATAAAATATGAAATTTCGGGTTTGCTTCGGGCTCGGGCCTGCAAATCAAGTTAATTGGTCGGGCTCGGGCCGGGCCGGGCTTTAATACCCGCGGGCCGAGTCGGGTCGGGCTGGATTTTTTAGGCCCGATCTTACCTCTAGGTTGCGGTCACCAAATAACACAAACTTTAGCACTTTTCAAATGACAAAAGTTCAATGTGTTAGTCTACACGTTTGTTTGAGTCAAAAGTGGCCTGTAAACCGATATCCAGCCATGGTTTCGATTGGATGACGAGGACAGCGCGCATGCGCGTATTCACAGCTGATATGCAGATACGACGACGCTCTCAGCTCTCGGTTACAGTCATAAAGAAGCAAAGAAATAATAAGAAGAGAACATGTCCACTTGAGAAAACCTGAAATGCGAACATGCATTTATCCCGGTTGTGAAAACAAAATGACAGCTTGGACGAAGTTGAGTTTTCACAGGCTTCCTCGTCGAGTTATTGAAGTTGCCTTGAGAATCGACCCAAACATGAAAGGTAAAGCTGTAAGACGTTTGGACCATCGTGTTTGCAGTACCCACTTCAGTCCGGACTATTTTTTACCAGCAAAGGAAAAGAAGGAAGGCCAGCAGATTCAGCGCACGATTCTGAAAAGTAATGCGATACCTAGATGGCTGTTCTCTGGTGCTTCTCAAACTGTCTCCGCTTCCTTCTTTCTAATACCTCCTCATCCGTATACTCAGGCTCAAAATGATAGGGACGGCCATCATACTCAAATAAGTCCTCTTCAGTCTCAAAGTCCGAATCTTCAGCCCTGTCTCGCAACAGAAAAGTTCTGAGCGTCTTCTAAGCAAAGTAGCGGAATGAATGCGTGCATGCGCGCTGTCCTTGATGATGACGTCATCCAATCGAAACCATGGCTGGATATGGAATTACAGGCCACTTTTGACTCAAATGAACGTGTAGACTAACACATTGAACTTTTGTCATTTGAAAAGTGCTAATGTCTGTGTTATTTGGTGACCGCAACCGTCTGCCCCGACAACTCATGTTAAACGGATATCACTAAACTACAAACTACAAAATCTCCAAATGCTCCAAATGACACCAAAGTACAATGGGTGAGTACATCACGTTGTTTTATCAACGAAATAAGGTTCAGATTGTAAAAACGTTACTTTAAGGGGCATTACCGTCATCACACTTGTTTACACAGTCTATGGAGAAAACCCACCCATCAAGACACAAGGAGAACAAGCAAACTCCACACAGAAAGAACAGTTTTGTTTATTGATACTTTGCAGTGACATCACGCTGGGGGTGTTTTACAAGCATCTCTATTGGCAGAATGTTCAGCATTTACCGTGGTGACACTATGCCCACATGCACAGTTTTCAGATCATTGTAAAACCTTGTCTGTGCATTGTGTCTTCATGGTAACTGCTGAACACATTAGAGATGGTTGTAGAATACCCCTAGCGTGATGTCACTGCAAAGCATCAAGGTTCCACAGTGTTTTAATCCCTCACTGGTAGATCCACGCTCACGTCGCTCCCATCCAATAGCGACACTCGACAGGTGATGACAGATTTGGCGTCGCCGGCCGCCGGGATGTGCGTGCTCGCTTTCTGGGCCTCGCGCAGGCGTGTCCTTTCAGCATGTTTACGCACAGAGCGCCGTCCTAGAGTCCTCCGCAGGAAGCTCAGCATGGTGTCCGCGTCAACCACACCTATGTAAAAGAGGGCCAATCAGAGACAAGAACCAGAACCACACCTATGCAGAGACAGCCAATCAGAAAACAGAACAACCCTGCACATATATAGCGAATCAGAGACAAGACCCACACCTGTAGCTAAATCCATCTGATCTGCTAGAACTCAACTAAACACACTGCAGGTGCATGCAATGTTAAAATGCACTGACTCTGCTTCGACTAGCAGGGCTGTGCAGAGTGCACAAACAACAAACAACTCCAGGAGCACATGTGAAAAGACTGAGTATAATATAAGATATGACTTTATTGATCTCACATAGGAGAAATTTACTTGCCCCAGTAGCTCCAGGCAGAGACAGCTTAAACAAGAAAGAAAGTGCATGCAGGCAAGAATAAACTAAAATAAGTAATAATAATAATAATAAATGGTCTGTAGTGAGCCGGTTCCCTGGCATTTGTTGTTTTGGGAACCGGGACCACACAGGAGGTCTTCCACAGGATGGGGACCTTCTCCAGACTGAGGCTCAAGTTGAAGATGTAGCAGAGAACCTCACAGAGCTGGTCTGCACAGGTTCTCAGCAGCCTGGGGCAGATACCGTCAGGTCCTGCGGATTTCCTCTGCTTCAGTCGCCTAAGCTCCCTCCACACCTCGTCCGGTGTGATGGAGAGGGGGGAGAGAGGGGCGGACTGGGGTGGACTGCAGGGGCTGGTGCTGGGTTGGGTCCATGTGAAGGGGGAGGGGGATGTGGCCACTGGCCCGGGGAGGTGTGAAGAGGGAGGAGACGGAAGAGGGGCAGAGGGGGTGGGGGGGCGAATCAAACCTGTTAAAGATCCCATGACATGGTACTTCTTGATGCTTTTATATGGCTCCTTAATGGTTCCCTAATACTGTAAATGAATCCTTCTTCAAGATCAACACTCAGTGCATGAGAAAGAGAGATAAGATGAGAAAGAGTATTTTTTCTCCCTCAGAACAGGTCATAATGGGCGTTGTTGCTTGAATGCAAATGAGGAGAAAAGAGCTGGCCAATAGTAGAGGGTGGGGGCGTGGCCAAACTCTCCGCTCAGAGCTGTCAGCTGTGCCCTCTGATCCATTTCCTTGTTTTTGCACGGGGGAGAGATTTGAAGCTTTCCATTGAAAAATAAACACATTTCCACATAAAATAAAATTAAACCACTGCTGTTCAAAGGTCCAGAGGCTCAGATAAAGGACTTCCGAGCCTAGAAACACTCGGACGTGCCTCCAGGCAAATAAAAAAAACGCATTTTGCATTGCGTAGCTCCTCTGCAGTCCAAACTCTCTGGGCGTGATTTACACAGACGCTGAGCACAGACAGACGGGGGTGGAACTGCATTTGCATTTCTTTTTTCGATCTGACGTCAATTCAGGCTCAGAAAGTGAAAATTTCATGCCATGGGACCTTTAAAGTTTAATTCGTCCGCCCAGCGCTGATCACCGTCAGCTGTCCCTCTGTCACTCTGTCCAAATCCAGACCTCAGTCCTCTCCACATGTGGTTTTGGGGCAGCTGCTCCTCCATCTTCCTCCCATAGTCCTTCTTGGAACATCTGGAACAGCTAAACTATTACAAGAATCCCCTGCATATTACATGTATCCCATGCAAAACATGTGAGTCACGTGAGCAGAGTCAGTGAGGTGAGGGACCAGCAGCTGCAGGTGTGTTTGACTTTCTCACCTCCTCATAACTAACTCCTGACACTGAACCACAGAAATGAACACACAACACTGATCCTACTGGGTTTAAGAGCTTCTGATTTCAACACCTGCATGGTGCCATGGAGATGGTGTTGCTTTGCCCGGAACATTCCACAGTATAGCATTAAAATCGTAATGTAGTGTAGGTCTGTACAAACCTGTCCTGAAATGTGATTCTTGTACTAGTTTGTCAGTTCATATTGCAGTCTTTTTGCATTTAAATGTGAACTTTGAACAGAATCTTATTATTAAAACAGAAATCACAAACTGAATTGCAATCAGAGTCTGAGAAATCACAATTAGATCTTGTTCACCCCATACAGTGTCCAACTGAGATTCTGATTCAATTGTGTTTATTCTTGCAACCATACGAAGAATTAAAATGTAAGTGGAGGCAGGCAGCAGGTGGCTCACCAGAAAGTTGTAGCTTGAAACACTGGGCCAAACAGAGTAGAGTGACTTTTTACTGAGACACTTTTCCATCCATCCACTTTAAAATTAATTAAATGTTGCATTTATATAGCTCATTTCAAGACACCTAAAGCACTTTACAGTTCCATAGTTCATTCACTCCACACTTTGACTTGATTTAAACCAATGGAAGTCATGTTAAATGTAACAAACCTCTACAATAAATTATTTACCAAAGCCCTGTGTGAATGCTCCTTCTGACCTACCTCCTAATCTTTGACTCACCTCTACAACAGACCACAAAGGCTATTTCAATAACAGAAGGTCCTCTGCTAAGAACTAAATATCATGTCTTTATAATGATACTGTGCAGCTGATGTCATCAACATTCTCTGGGGGTGTGACAATAACTAGATCAGACTTTAATCTGAGCTTTATTTTAACGCAGTCTGACCACAAAGAGCTGGTTTAGTTGGAACTACAACAGGTGAGTTGATTTGTGCTGTAAAACAAATCAAACTCTAAACAGGAACATGGACGCTCAGACTGATCACAGGCTCCTGAAAATGTGCAGTTTAAAATTTTTGAGATTTCAGGCATTCTTAAAGGTCCCATGACATGGTACTTCTTGATGCTTTTATATGGCTCCTTAATGGTTCCCTAATACTGTAAATGAATCTTTCTTCAAAATCAACATTCAGTGCATGAGAAAGACACATATACACAGACATGGTCACAAATTCACTCTCTGAACAACTCATTCTGGGCCTTCTTGCTTGAATGCAAATGAGAAGGACACAGATTGGCTTAGAGGAGCGGGTGGGCCCCCCACCCACCCGCTCCTCTAAGCCGCTGGAGCGCTGCGGCTGTTTCCCAACTTCCGCGTTTGAAGCATGAAGACAGAAAGGAGAGCCATTTCAGTGAAAAAAAACACATTTCCACAGAAAATAAAATTAAACCACTGCTGTTTCAGAGGTCCAGAGGGTCAGGTAAAGGACTTCCGAGCCTAGAAACACTCGCACTTGCCTCCAGGCAAATAAAAAAAACACATTTCGCATTGCGTAGCTCCTCCGCAGTCCAAACTCTCTGGGCGTGATTTACAGAGACGCTGAGTACAGACAGACGGGGGTGGAACTGCATTTGCATTTCTTTTTTCAATCTGACGTCAATAAGGTGCCTTGTCCAGAATGGCCCGTTTGAGCTGTGTTTTTTTCAAACGCAGAAAAGGATCGCAAATGCTCAGTTTAGACATTTCGCAACTTTTAGCCATTGGGGGGGGGGCCTAAACAGGGTAGGGGAGCTCACATTAACGTTCAAAAACCTCAGAAAGTGAAAATTTCATGCCATGGGCCCTTTAAAACTTATGTCAGTGTTTGCTTAAGTGTGCATTGTGTTTCAATGGTAACTGCTGAGCATTCTGCAATAGAGCTACATGTAGAACACTGCCAGTGTATCAAGAGAGGGCATGGCTCTCAAGCTTTTCACTCCAAAGACCACCAAAGAAAAGATTTCAATTTGCAAGTACCACCAGATCTAAACCCGGTCTATAACAGGACTATTTCAGGTCTAATCTGGGGCTAAACCAGGTCTAAAAGTGGACTACATCATTTCCACTGTAGTTCCAAACAAGAAATGGACAGAAAAGTGGATAAAATAATAATCATAGGCTCAATACTCAATACAAATTCCACAATGATAATGAAAAAACACAATTTAGACCACAGAATGTGATTTCCCACATTAAATGGTAGTATTTTTTTATTCTATTCCCATGTGGTCTTATATGTGTGTAATCCCTCAGTGGTCCAGGTAGGTTCTATAGTGCTCCATGGGTGTATACTTGTATATACTTGTTCTGATACAGCTCCAGATCATTCTAAAGACATTCAGGAAAGGCTAATTTCTGTCCTGTCAACTGAACTATATTCTTAGTATCGATACCTGTGAAAACTGAGTTTCGGTACTAGTTTTATTATCAATAAAGCTCCACAGTCCATGGACCACTATGGAACCGACCTGGACCACTGAGGGATTACATAGATAGAAGGCCACATGGGAAGAGAAAAGAAAGTACTAGGGATGTCAACAATTAATCGACTTACGATTAATTGTTGATCAAGACGTTGGTCGATCAAAATGCATTAATTGCAATTAATCGCTAATCGCGGACACGCGCACCCGCGTGGTCACGAAACAAGGCAACCGCGCTGCGCCAAGCTCGACTCACAGCCGGCCGCAGGCGCCAACGGCACTGCTCAGCAGCCCCGCGCGTACACCGGGGCTCAGCAGCGGGCCTCGCGCGTACGTACACCGGGGCTGCTGAGCACGAGATCGAACCGCGGCGCCCGGAATGCGTAGTCTCAGCCCGAGCCACAAACCAGCCGCACGAAACCAGCAGCGGCACGTGGTGGTTTAATCCTAGTTTAGTACAGGTTTAGTCCAGGCCCAGTCCAAGTTTAGACCTGGTTTAGTTCTGGTCTAGACCTGGTTTAGCCCATGTTTAGTCCTGGTCTAGTCTCTTAGCCAATCAGGATGCAGAACACAATGTTACACTATAAAAAAATGTTACACTATAATTTAAAAAAAAATGGGAAAAAAAAAAATCCGCGAACTGCGAAAGAGTGAGGGATTACTGTATTTTTTTTTTATTCAGCATCAATACATTTGTCTGCTTTTTACTAAGGAATAATTAATTGAGGAATATACAATATAATAATACTATGATATATTTATGACTCAGTGTTATGTTAGTATAGCTTATATTCTTAAAGACCCTATTGAAACACTCAAATCAGGTGAAAAACGCCGCTTATCAATTAATCGTAAGTCGATCGATATGGTCAGTCGACTTTAGATTAATTAATTAATCGATAATTTGCATCCCTAGAAAGTACTGCCATTTAATGTTGAAAATCACAGGTTTTTCGAGTCTATTCCATAGTATTGAAATCAAATGTCAAGTTTTAGTATCATGACAACACTACCTGTCAAAAAAATCCTCCTTTATTTCCCCAAAATGATGCTGCCCTATCTCCACCATAGCCATTTAAGGCAACAGATTATGAATCATATGTTTAAAGACTACAGAAGATGCAATACAAATATTCACATGTGAGCAGTAAACTTGTATTCACCTGCACATTAACATTACATTTGTAAAAGGAATAGTAACGTTTTTACAATCTGAACCTTATTTCTTTAATAAAACAACGTCATGTACTCACCCATTGTACTTTGGTGTCATTTGGAGCATGTCCGGAGATTTTGTAGTTTAGCGATATCCGTAACGTGAGTGCTCGGGGCATATGGTTGCGGTCACCAAATAACACAAACTTTAGCACTTTTCAAATCACAGAAGCTCGATGTGTCAGTCTATAGTTTCATTATGCACAATATGTTTACTGCTGCTGCTCTGTATGAATGTATCACGTTTGTCACTACCTCACTACCTTGTTTTATTGACGTAATCTAATGAAACTATAGCTGGGTATCGGGTTTCAGGTCGCTTTTGATTCCAGTGACACTATAGACTGACACATCAAGCTTCTGTGATTTGAAAAGTGCTAAAGTTTGTGTTATTTGGTGACCGCAACCATATGCCCCGAGCACTCACGTTACGGATATCACTTAACTACAAAATCTCCGGACATGCTCCAAATGACACCAAAGTACAATGGGTGAGTACATGACGTTGTTTTATTAATGAAATAAGGTTCAGATTGTAAAAACGTTACTATTCCTTTAAGTTTAAAGGGTCCATATTTTGCTGTTTTCTGATCTATGTTACAAAGTTCTTTCCTCATCACAAGCATACCTGGAGTTGTGTTTCGTTTCATTCTCACATGTTTAACACACAAATCCTTCTCTCATATCATTTCTGCCCTGGAATTGTCAATCTCTACTAAACTAAAGATGAATGGAGCTGTTACTGGGGCAGCAGTCGCTCAGTTAAGCGGTCAGATCCACTGCCAACCTGTGGATCAGGTTGGCTCCCACAGATGAATGCTGTTATTGTGTCCTTGGGCAAGACAATTAACCCACCTCACGCCCAGTGTCTTCATACACTGGCAAGGGAATTGGGACAGGTCCACAGAGCTGCTCGCAGCGCCCAGACATGCTGCTAACGCTAATACGTGGAAGTACTTCGGCTTTAAGAAAATCTGATGCTGATCAAACAAACATATTCTGTAATCCAGGGCTCTTAAGTTTTGAAGTTTGGTTGGAGTGAGATTTTTTTTTTTAAATGGACAGGTGTAAATGTTGGTCTAAAGAGCAAAACTACAAAGCAACTAATGAGAGTTATATAAATGAAGTTTTTCCTGATTGTTCTCAGTCCTGAGTTGGATGTTCGTTTGTTTGTTTTATCATTCACCGTTTTGTCATCATTCGTTCGTCTCACTCGTGTTCAGTTGCCGTCCTTCAATTATCACTGACAGTGCAGTGCGAGCTTAGCTGAAACTAGACTCTACGGTCTGCCCGACAACAGAACAATCTAGTTCAGGGGTCGGCAACCTTTACCACTCGACCGAAAATACTAAAATACTAAAATAACATATATTTTAATTAAATACAGTGGTCCCTCACTGTTTCGCTGATTTTTTTTTATAGTGTATCAACACACATTGTGTTCTGCATCCTGATTGGCTGAGGGACTGTAGACCTTTGTCTTTGTCCGTCATTCTCCTCCGTGTCTCCTGTACAGAATGTGTTCAGTTTGCCAAATTTATTTAAATGTTCGATCACGAGCAGTGTGACTCTGAAGCAGTGAGGACTGAGCAGTCTGGCATTTGGGCACATGCCAGAAGGGCCGCGGCCATACGTCTCATGTGCACACTTCTCTGGGTGGTTAATGCGCATCGGGAAGTAGTGGCAGTGTTTCCGCAGAACGAACTGGTGGAACCTGGAGTCCAGGCGGTGGAATCAGTCCTGAGAGCGCACGGAGGCGTTCTCACTACAACAAAACCCGCAACAGCACAGCGGTGCCAGGCGCCTCGGTCAGAGGGACTGTGAAATACACACATATTTATACACGCAATATAAAGCTGACTACTTCACGGATTTAGCCTATCGCAGATTAATTTTACAATGTAACCCCCGCGATAAATGAGGAACCAATGTACTGAGCCGCATCAGAGGGATCAAAGAGCCGCATTTGGCTCTGGAGCCGCGGGTTGCCGACCCCTGATCTAGTTTCTGATTGGCTGAAAAGGGCGTGGTGCCTGGATAACTCTTCTGAGCCACACAGACTGATTTTCTGGGCACAGAAGCGCTGTGACCAGTGGCTAGAGTTTCATTGAATTGCTTAATAAAATTTCAGCATGAGAAATACCATGTGTGTGAGCGTGTGAACTCGTTGAAATGCGTGTGTCACACTCTCAAAGCGTGAGACTTGAGAGCGCTGTGTAATGCTGGGCTAAAGTTGTAGCGACTCAGACGTCACTCAAAGACGCGTTTGCTAAGGGAACCGCCTACGACAAAGCAAACGGAATGATATTACCAACGCTATTACTATCCATTTAGACATGGAACCACTTAGTCCTGTTGAGAAAGGAGCTTCAAGGAGATGATTAAAGCTCTGGACCCAGATTATGTTTTACCAAGTCCAATTTTCTGCAGCAATTTTACATTTTATAAACAGAAACAGTTTCCAAAGTGCTGCACATAAAATCAATAAAACTTAATAAAAACATTACTACAATAGCAATAAATAAAGTGATAATAATAAAATGACTCAAAACAAAAGCAATTATAAAAAAAAACACAGGGGACCACACAACTCGCGCGGTATTAAAAGCCAGAGAATAAAAGTGGCCCATAAGATGAGACTTAAAACTCTCCAGTGTGGGGGCTGTTTTGACATGAGGGGGCAGAGCGTTATTCTCTAAATTACAGTGGTACCTCACCTTACAACAGACCCTACATACGAAAAATCCAAGTTACGAAACGCCCTCACGTGGTCTCTAGATACGAAAGAAAATTCAAGTTACGAAACGCGAAATCTCAAAAATTAGAATAATGCGCGCTCAGATGCACGCCCCGCTGTTATCCCCGCTCAAAGAGCACCTTTCTCGGCCTCTTAGCTCTAGCGCCGAACACGCAAGATTTTCAACAAAATGTATTAAATAGTGAAGTGTGGGGGGAGACACGACTCCAGAAGCAGCGCGGAGACATCAACGCATTAACGAGGAGCACGGCACCGCGCTGCGAGGAGCATGGCACCGCGCGAGGAGCACCCCTAGTCCTGGTCTGCACGACCGGCACCGGGGCTGCGAGGACGAGATAGAACCGCGGCGCCCGGACCGCGTCCTCTGGAGCCTGAGCCACAAACCAGCCGCACGAAACCAGCAAAGAGCGGCATGTGGTATTTTAATCCTGGTCCAGTTCTGGTTTAGTCCAGGTCCAGTCTAAGTTTAGACCTGGTCTAGACCTGGTTTAGTTATGGTCTGGAGTCTAGACCAGAACTAAACCAGGTCTAGACTCTAGACCTGGTTTAGTCCACGTTTAGTCCTGGTCTAGTCTCTTGGCCAATCAGGACGCAGAACCAATGTTACACTATAAAAAAAAAAGTTACACTACAAAAAAAAAAAACACTTTGGAATGAATCAGGCCTTTTCCATTGAAATAGCTACTCAACTTACGAAAAATTCACGTTACGAAACCACTTCTGGAACGAATTAATTTCGTAACGTGAGGTACCACTGTATTAGGAAATGGGGTTAACATTTCGTCATGCATGAAAAAAATAAAAAAATAAAAATACCGTCAAATACCGTGATACTGGTAAAAATTTTGAAAAATACCGTGCTATAAATTTTTGGTCATACCGCCCAGCTCTACTTGAAGGTGGAAAAGCTCTATATAAAAATGTGACCCTTTACCCATTTAACTTGAAAACAACCACTTCATGACATCACAAGGTGGAACAGAGCATTTTGAGCTTTGGAGATGTAGACAGACTAATAATAAAAAGTTACTCAAACATGTGTGAATGAAACAAAACAAATCCAGGTCTGTTTTTGAGGAGGGAACAACATAATAATATGACTTAAAGGAAAAGTAAAGTTTTTTACAATCTGAGCCTTATTTCGGTAATAAAACAAGTTGTTTTACTCACCCATAGCACTTTGGTGTCATATGGAGCACTTCCGGAGATGTTTTAGATTAGCGATATCCGTAACGTGAGTTCTCGGGGCACATGTTTGCGGTCTCCAAATAACACAAACTTTAGCACTTTTCAAATCATAGAAGCTCGATGTCTTAGTCTACGATTACGTTTGGTCAAAAGTGGCCTGTAATCCGAGATTTAGCCATAGTTTCGAGTAGATGAGGACGCCAGTGCTGTCAGCTCCCGGGACCCAAACATGAAACGCAAAGCTGTAAACTATGGATAAATCTCGGATTACAGGCCACTTTTGACTCAAACGAAATCGTAGACCAAGACATCAAGCTTCTATGATTTGAAAAGTGCTAAAGTTTGTGTTATTTGGAGCCTGCACGGGGCATATTACATGCTTAGGGAATATATTATATGCCCCGAGCTATGGCTAGGAGTCGCGCTAGGCTAACGCAAATCTAAAAACATCCCTGGAAGTGCTCCATATGACACCAAAGTGCTATGGGTGAGTAAAACAACTTGTTTTATTACCGAAATAAGGCTCAAACTGTAAAAAACGTTACTTTTCCTTTAAAGATCACAAGAGTCAACTCCCAAACGAAACAAACAAATGCACACACTTCACCACAAACATCTTAGTACTTCACAAACGTGTAGTAAATGTGACTTTTTCATTTCAAAAGCATTTGGAGATCATGTAAATGGGTTTAAGTCGATTTGGTTTGAAGGAATGTTCAACAACTTGGGCATAGGGTTTTAATTAACTGTTACATAATAGTAGCTGCAAATACCTACCAATGTTTCGCGTTAAATATAAATTCCAGGAGATTTTGTTGAATATAATGACGTTTACACATGTGTATGTTTATACATGTGTACCGTTACATCCATATTGTTTATTCTAAGGACACTTGAGCAATATGTCAGCGGGACAGATTTACGTGTGACGCCTCAAATATTCAAACTGAAACGCAAATTTGGCTTTTTATTGAGTTAGATGCAAACTGACTAAATAATCGAATATAAGAGAAGTTTTGTCGTTTTTCGCCGTTATTAGGCCTTTGGTAACCATGAAAGCAAAAGCAACAAGTGTAGGTTCGGTTTGTGTTAGCCGCATTAGCCGTTAGCATATACTGTACGGGAAAACACAGTACCCGCCCGCTCGAGCACACCCCACACCACAAAACAAACGCGCCACAGTCCTAAACCGTTGCCCATCCCATTACACTTGCTCCGAGCACTTGTGGATTCCTGCGGGTTTTAGCGCACAAAAAGCAGGTAAAAACTCACGAAAAGAGGCCAAGGTGTTGCTAGAGCCGGGCGGCGGGCATGGCACTCCTCTCCCCGGCGGTGAGCGCTGATTTCGGTGCCGTTTTTGTCCGCAGGCCGGAGCGGGACGGTGCTTTTCGCTGCAGGTCCCAGAGAAAAGTCCAACCGAAGAACACAGGCTCAGACAGGAACTCACGTCAGCGCAAATCCACAAAGACTCCACAAAGAGACATTTGCATTTTTAAAGACACACGGCCCGACTTTTACTGACAATAATCATTTACACTATCTGATATTCTCAGATTTTCTACAGAGACAACTATTATTAAAAACTAAGATGTATATTTTGCACTTAGGTTCATTATTTAATTTTTCACTCTCAATTTTCCTGTAAAGCAGCGAATCAGACGCATCATATTAAAATGTGATACTTTAAAATGTGACTTTAAAGGGTCCAAATGACCCTATTTTCTTATCACAAACAGACCCCCTGTATTAAAAAATCTTTAAAAATGGCTCGACAGCACCCCCTGGAAAATCAAAATACATTGCGCCTATGGCTATACCCATGTTGCCATGGCAACAGGCCAAACATCTGTCCTCGCCAATGGGACGCCCGGCATTTATTATCATTATTATTGATTATGATTATGATTATGATTATGATTATTATCATTATTATTATTATTATTATTATTATTATTATTATTATTATTCTTCGACCCATGGGAGTCTATGGAAACCCCTAGAACCGTCTGGTAAAAAGTTGTGAAATTTTGCATGCACATTCCAGCCAGTCTCCTCATTACCCACAGCAATTTATAGGCCCCCACCCCCAACCGTCTAGTGCCACCAGCAGGTCAAAGTTGCAGGAATTTTCAGGAATTTTCTGCGTTGCCTACCATTGATCTGTCTTTGATCTAGCCGAAGTGAGCTCATATCTCGGGAACTCTTCATAGGATTATTTTCAAACTTTTCACAGATGTTCGCGTCCTTCCCAGGATTCCCCACAAATTACAGGGCCCCAGCTCAAACCCTCTAGCGCCACCAACGGGTCAAAATTTGAGAGACATTTCGGCTACATGTGCTTGGCCCCACATTGCTGCTTGCAGCTATATTTATTATTATTATTATTATTATTCTCCACTCTGTTCCACCTTGTGAAATCACCTACTAAAATCAATTGGATCATTTCAACCCAGGACATTAACGTGAAAACTACCATTACGTGACAAGGTGGAACAGAGCATTTTGAGCTTTGGAGACGTAGACAGACGAATAATAAAGACAACCATGTGTGAATGAAACATAACACAGCTCCAGGTAGGTTTCTGAGGAGGTAACATTATAACATGGCTTAAAATGTGTGAAAATCAAACTCAAAACAGGAGCATGAACACTCGGACTGATCAGTGTCTATGTGCTGTTTATTGTGTATGTGCACACATGCACACACGTGCACACATGTAGGCCTGTGTGTTCCAGATTTCATGTATAAAAAGAACACTGGCTTGATAGAGAATATAATGACAGGCCTTACCACACATGAATGTGTGCTTATATATGTGTATTAACCCAGCACATGATGAACTCAAACCCAGAACTAAACCAGGACATTGTGAAATATTAGATATATGAAATGAGAATGAGACAAAATACTTGTAGCCTACTTGTGCTATTGTGAGGAAGGGCATCTGGTCTAAACCCCACATAAGTGTTAAATGAGCAGAGTGCAGTGCAGGATCAGGTCATGACTGAATTCCCTTTTATTTAAAGATTTGTCATGTACAACAATGTATTTACAGTCTGCCATATTTACACAAATCAACAGGTGGCGCTGTGACGTACAAATTCTCTCAGAGCGAAAATCAATACAAATCAAATCAAATCAGCATAAATTAAAGTGTCCATTTCCAGGTCAGCAGCACCACTTCCACCGGCCTTCACAATAAGAGCGCTCCAACTTACACTTCACAATAAGAGACGCTGCTAAACTGAACTCTGGGCTGTTTACACTGAGGATCCAGGACCAAACCAGTTCTAAACCAGAACTAAACCAAATTAGAGACTAAACCAGGACTTAAATGTGAACCAGGACTCCGCATGAACTAAAACAGTTCTGCCCAAGGCCCAAAAACTGGGACTAAACCAAGATTTAACCAAACCAAAAACAACACTTTTCATAATTAAATATTTTTCAGTCAGAATAACCTTTGTTCATCATTTGATGTTCATATTTTTGTAACATCTCGAGTGTAAGCATCCCAGAGCCATTTGAGTCTCACATGAACCTTTTAAACTGGACATGACTTTAAACAGCTCCAGTCTCTAACACACATGCAGACAGTCTGTTGCACACACACGCACGCACACACACACACACAGTCTGTGGCAGGGGTCTCCAACCTGAACCTCGTGAGCTCCCAGCCCCATTCCAAGTATCTCCTCAAAGTTCTTAGGAGTTCTCCATAGGACGCTGTAGAAATGAAATGAGATTTTTCACATGACTTATCACAGGTCAGGGGCAGAAGGCTGGAGACCCCTGGTCTATGGTCTGTACACCATCATGATCACTATTCAGAACAATGTACTGCACCAGAGCACCCCACGAGCAGGGCTAAGGTCCACTAGTGTAGACCTTGTCTAGACGTAGTCCAGACATGGTTTAGACCGAAAATAGATTTAGCTAGAAAAAAAACATTACATTTGGCACAGTCATTCTTTATGTAATGATAGTTTAAATAGTTTAACCTTCAAGACTAAACCAGATCCAAACCAGGTCTAACTCAGGTCGTAATGTGGTCCAAACATTTTCAAAGTTCTGAATAGGTCCATGGCAAATTCAGATATAATGGGTATAAACCAGGACTAAACCAGGACTAGTGGACCTCTTAAATTCACACTTACACATTTCTGACTCCCCTCAAAGTTCAGTGGCATTTTTCATTTCATTTGTTCAACATTTCATCATTGTACCTTGAAAAACACAAACCTGTGCAGTAACTGCAAGTACCAGTTTAAAGTACCAGTTTAAAGTACTACTCTAAAACCTTTCTGCTCCAGTTATAACAGGTTTCACACAGCAGTAGGATTCTCCAGCAAAACCCATAAGAAACCATTTGTTTTGAACTAGAAACAAAGCACTAAAATGAGGAGAGGTGACAGGGCATCTGGGATAATTCACAAGTTTCTCCTGGAGGTGTTAGAAAAGTGAAATTAAATGAGAAATATCAGGTTTACACGAGTGTTTGGATCACACGGACTGAAGGACAGTCTGTAGATGTTTTATAGTCAAAAGAGAATTACGTACAATGAGCTGCATTCACTTAAACCAGGACTAACCCAGAACTAAACCAGGACTGAACCAGGATTTGACAAGGTCTAATTTAGGAAGTAAACCAGGACTAAACCAAGACTAAACTAGACCCAAACAAAACCAAAACCAAACCCAGACAGATACGTAAAGCTAATATACTGTAATAATGAAGTACCTGAAATGTATAAATATAAATAAAATATAAATAAGTTTTACAAAACTATTTTGAAAATCTAATAAATATTTTTAAAATGGGGGTCGTGTACCACAGTTTGAGAACCACATCTACTAGACAACATATCATTAAACTGAAGTGTAAATTATAAAACCAGGACTACGTGAAAAAGAGAAAATGTTAAAAATAAAATGAATCTAATTTGAATATAAGTGAATAGTACCCTTTCGTTGAGGATGGTTCATTAATACAATAATTAAATAAAAATTTTGAATTACATCAGTGGTAGTTCATTAATATTCTTATGAGAAACAACCAATTAAAAGATTAAATAAAAATATACACACATCGCAATCCTAAAGAAAAATGAGAGGGAGGGCATCTGACATGCAGGGATATAGGAGAATGGGAGGGCATCTGACACATCTACGGACAGGAATAGATCCTTCAGTCCTGTGTGGTCCAAACTTCAGACCAAAGTGCAATTTTTCAACAGATGGGAGAATTCAAAACAAAAAAAGCACCAAAACACGACAGTGAGCGGCAGGGCTCTGTACGGACACCAGGGGGTGACACAGGGAGAACACAAGAATAAATACTTTTGTTTTTTTTTCAGCTAAAGGAAGTTTGGAAAATCAGGTCCTTCGGGTATGGCACGGCGAGGATGCAGACGCTCTGTACACGTGCTCCTCCGTAAACGCACTCCTCCGTAAACACGCTCCAAACATGTCCGAGGACATGTCCAAAACCTGTCCCATGTCCGAGACTGTCGCGTAAAGTGCATCAGTGCATTCTGCCCGACTGGAAAACCACGAGGAGGCGGAAAACGGGAAGAGCCACCATTTCAGGAATCATCAGAAGATATTTAAAGGAGCTGTCTGTATCCTGCCTCTTACAGGTTTAAGAAGTTACCACAATCACAAATGAACCTGTGTGGCCAGAGCCTTAACCCGCAGAGAGGACACGGTTTGTCTCATTCTCATGGACAGGCCATGCCTCATGTGAAGCTCAGAACCTCCACAATTCCCTCCCTGAGCTGCAGAGTCTGCACTAGCACCGACTCAGGACTGGCTGCAGGTGCTGGGGTTTAGGTAGTGACCATTCAAAATGCCAGAGAGAGGCATTTTGGGTTTAAACACACTGGATTTCAGCATTGGAACTGGCAACCCAAATGAGAGTCACGTGAGGCTCATTTTGCTTTCTGATTGGAAAATCATCTTGAACCAAAACACTTAAAGGGATATGCCACCCCCAGGTCAAACTTGGGCATCTCCCCACAGTCCAGAGACTAAAATAAGTGGTGGAAAGCGTTTTTCTGGTGATGCAGCCATTGTCCAGGTCTGTCAGCACTGACCGCCGCGGTATCTGGTGCTACTCCGCGTTAGACTGGAGTCTAACGGCGCCAGAGAAAGATTTCAGCCAAAAGGAATTAATTTGCTCGATGCTTTTCCCAATTACTTTCTGTGTAGTGCGCATTCATATCGAGTGCAAATAAATGTGCAAATCAACACGGAGAGCTTGACTTGGTCATTTTGGGTGGGAACTATTTTTCAGTGCGGAAAAACACAGCCGAAGCACACACCACGCTGCGTAACGGGAACTCCCAACGTGGTGCGTAACAGGGATTCCCTTGTGTGCTTCGGCTGTGTTTGTCCGCACTGTATGAATGCGCACTACACAGAAAGTAATTGGGAAAAGCATCGAGCAAATTAATTCCTTTTGGCCGAAATCTTTCTCTGGCGACGTTAGACTCCAGTCTAACGCGGAGTAGCTGCAGATACCGCGGCGGTCAGTGCTAAAAAACGCTTTCCATCACTTATTTTAGTCTCTGGACTGTGGGGAGATGCCCAAGTTTGACCTGGGGGTGGCATATCCCTTTAATAACATATAAATAAATGAGACATCGTGTCCAATGTTTTTGTAACCAAGAATAACAAGACCTCTCTGGACACAGATGGGTCATGTTTATGGAATATTTTAAATCAAAATCTTACATACAGTTCCTTTAAATTTCCGTTTGAATTTTCGAAACACCCATTGATCATTTTGTTACCCACTTGTTTATAAAAAAACTTCTGTCCTTTTTCTTATGGCACATGTTTAAAGCAGTGTCATTGTTTCACATCTTTAAAATTAGAATTAAAATAAACATTTTCATAAAAGTGATATTCAGACATAAGCAGGGCCAGCCCATACATCCAGAGATCCTGACAGGTCAAAGTCTATCAAAGCATGAACTGAACTTCAGATGAGATACAGAAGTTTTCAAACCTGTGGATCACAACTAACCAAACTGAACCTTTAGCTCAGGGGGTTTAGATTATTACAGAAGATTCACTCCATTATCCAATTCATTTTCCTCACTGACAAACATCTGAAATCTATGGGGCAACTCCAGAACACAATTTACAAAAAATATAGAAATGATCGAATATTATGATTCCCCAAAAGTGGTTTGTAAGTTTAAAAGGCCTGTACCTGATTTTCCTCATATATTTGAGCAGATATATTGTATAAACAAGACTGCTGTGTACTGTCTGCAACTTATCTGAGAACCAGCAAGTGCAGATTAGCAAGGTAGTTGTTGTTAGCAAATCTCCACTCTAGTTGTGTACCAACTTGTGTGCATTGAATTAGAAAGCATTTTATTGCTGCTGACATGCTAGTTGTTTTTAGCTTTATCATGACTGGTCTCAAGAGTTGTTAAAAGTGCTTAGAAACTCATCATGGGAAACCAAAATGAACTAGTTTGAATTTTCCTGTTTTTAAAGGAAAATTAACGTTTTTTTTTACAATCTGAGCCTTCTTTCGGCAATAAAACAAGTAGTTTTACTCACCCATAGCAGTTTGGTGTCATTTGGAGCAGTATCGCAGAACTTATGTTGAGCCGTTCTGTTCTACTAATGATCCCGTATCCGTTAGCGTGAGTGCTCGGGGCACTGATTTGCGGTCTCCAAATAACACAAACTTTAGCACTTTTCAAATCACAGAAGATCGCTGTGTCAGCGTAGACTTTTAGTAGATTCCAAAACGGCCTGAAACCCGATATCGCAACAGAAAAGTAAAGTTCAGAGCGGTGTTAGCTTCTTTCGGACTAGCGGTGTTTACAAAACAGCTGAGTTCACGCATGCGCACTGTCCTCTCTGATGACGTCATCAAATGAAACTATAGCTGCATATCGGGTTTCAGGCCGTTTTGGAATCCACTAAAAGTATACGCTGACACAGCGATCTTCTGTGATTTGAAAAGTGCTAAAGTTTGTGTTATTTGGACACCGCAAAGTAATGCCCCGAGCACTCACGCTAACGGATACGGGATCATTAGTAGAACAGAACGGCTACAACATAACTTCTGCGATACTGCTCCAATTGACACCAAACTGCTATGGGTGAGTAAAACTACTTGTTTTATTGCCGAAAGAAGGCTCAGATTGTAAAAAAACGTTACTTTTCCTTTAAGATCAAACAAAATCAGGTACAGGGACTTTAAGGTCTTCTTCGTTAAAATAATCCATGATGTCATTAGCTGCTGTTTAGCCCTCAGTTTACATTTGTTTGGAGCCAATGAGGAAAATCACACTTCCTGTTCGTCCTATATTTTTCCGCCTCCTCTTTTCCGCAGGCTCATTGTGGCTCTACTGTCCGAGATTCCGACTCACCGCTGGTTCTGTCTGGATCCTGGTCTGGACTGGGATTTCTGCGGTCTAAACTGGACTCTTCCATCTCTGGACTGGTCTTGTCTGGGTTTACACTGGTCTTAGCTGGTTCTGAACTGGATTTGTCGAGATCTGAACTGCTTTTGCTCAAGTCCTGGCTGGTTCTACCTGGATCGCAACCGGATTTGCTGGGGTCCTCCCTGTTTTCCACTTGATCCTTACTCGCGTCCAAGTCCGGATTGGATTCTTGACTGGTCTCTAGTGCCCTGCTGGTCTCCACTGCGTCCTTGTGGTTTGAAATGCTTTCGTTCAAGTCCTCACTGTTTTTCTCTGGATCATAGTCGGTTTCACTGGGGTCCTCCATGGCCTGGTCTGAGTCCAGGCCTGGTTCTGGACTCCTCTGGGGTCTTTTACTGGTCTCGTGGTTGCTGGTTTGACTCCCGATGCTGCCTACGCTGATGCATTCGTCTTCGGTCTCTCCCTCCGTCTCCTCCGTGATATCCAGGACCTCCACGTCGCCCTCGTCATCCTCCTCCAGCTCCAACAGGTGGCGCTCTCCTGGCCCCTCCATCTCTGCGCATTCCACTGATGATGTGGCACGCTGTGATTGGTCGCCGGGTCGCTCTGGCTCCCTCTGCTGGACAGGCCGGTGCACGGGCTTAACCAGCCCCTCATCGTAAACTTTCAAAATGGCTTCACACACGAAACGATACTGGCTCTGAGGAGAGACACAGAGGACACATGTTTGACATATATACTTTAAAACAAATACTTTACTTCAGAATTTTAGATGGAACAGGGGCCTACAGAATTCTATGGGAGATTCACT
>JAVJIX010000068.1:4447500-4552500 GCA_036785185.1 Paratrypauchen microcephalus | reverse complement strand
TGGATCTTCTCACATGGACCACAGTAAACTCCTGTATCTTCTCACATGGACCACAGTAAACTCCTGTATCTTCTCACATGGACCACAGTAAACTCCTGCTCTGTATTTTCAGTCTAATGAACAGAATCATGCTCAGACTCACATTGATGTAGTTTGCGTTGATGTAATCGTCTATGCTTTTCAGGATCACTCGAGTCGCATCATCTGCACAAAGAAAGATGCCCGTTTCAAACGTCACACTCAAACGTTCGATTTAGTTTAAAAAGAAGTGCATGTAAAATATAGATTTTAAATGTCATAAACCTGACCCATCTGTGCCCCCCAGTAATGGAAATGTATTCTTAAAACTATTTTCTGATCAATGATATTCATGTTTCATTCACACACGTTTAAGACACAAACCCTGCATATGTAAGCTAGAGGTCTGTTCCACCTTGTGATGTCATGTGGCAATACAGGAAGTGCTCGACTGTGCTTCAAACTCCACTCACTTTCACTATAATCATTTAGATGATTTCAGCACAGGCTTTACTGAACAAACAGGAAAAGGACTTGAAAACTGCCATTTCATAACATCACAAGCTAGAACACAGCATTTTGAGCTTTGGAGATGTAGACAGAATAATAAAGAATTACTCAAACGTATGAATGAAACAAAACACAACTCCATGTGTTTTTGAGGAGGTGACAGCATTAGAACATGGCTTGAAGCTCCCAAGACTCCTTTGATGACAAAACCATTAGACGTGACACCGTTTATTTATGTTATAATTTAGTGTTTTGGTTCAAGATGATTTTCCAATCAGAAAGCAACCCACATGAGTTGGGTTGCCAGTTCCAATTCTGAAATCCAGCATGTTTAAACCTAAAATGCCTCTGTCTGATCTGAACGGTCACTACCTAAACCCCAGCACCTGCAGCCAGTCCTGAGTCAGTGCTAGTGCAGCCTCTGCCGCTCAGGGAGTGAATTCTGGAGGTCTGTTTATATACTCAGAATGAGACAAACTGATCAAACTTAAAGGAAAAGTAACGTTATTTTACAATCTGAGCCTTCTTTCGGTAATAAAACAAGTCGTTTGACTCACCCATATCACGTTCGTGTCATTTGGAGCTGTTTGAAGAAAGTTATGTTGTGGCGTTTCTGTTAGCATTTGTATTCGGGGCATTACTTTGCGGTCTCCAAATAACACAAACTTTAGCACTTTTCAAATCATAGAAGCCCGATGTCTTAATGAAAGATTTCGTTTGAAGCAAAAGTGGCCTGTAATCCGAGGTTTATCCATAGTTTTCAGCTTTGTGTTTCATGTTTGGATCCCGGGAGCTGAGAGCACAGTCCGCGCATGTGCACTGGCCTCCTCATCTACTCGAAACTATGGCTAAATCTCGGATTACAGGCCACTTTTGCTTCAAACGAAATCTTTCATTAAGACATCGGGCTTCTATGATTTGAAAAGTGCTAAAGTTTGTGTTATTTGGACACCGCAAAGTAATGCCCCGAATACAAATGCTAACGGATACGCTACAACATAACTTTCTTCAAACAGCTCCAAATGACACGAACGTGATATGGGTGAGTCAAACGACTTGTTTTATTACCGAAAGAAGGCTCAGATTGTAAAATAACGTTACTTTTCCTTTAAATCGACAGGTTAAGGCTCTGGCAACACAAGTTCAGTTGTGATTGTAGTAACTTTTTAAAACAAAGCAGGACACATACAGTTCCTTTAACGGTGATGCTGCTTACAATGCAGTTTAGTTTAATATTAAACCAGTTTGTAAAATAAAATAGTGTAATGTTAAACGCATGTACAGGGAGAGATGTCTCTGTAGCGGTTCTTGGAGACGTTCTGAGGTAATTTGGCACAAAGCATGGTCATCCCCGGGCGCTTCCGGTACAGGGCCTGTGGGGGCAGCACAGAGGAAACACAGACATTTAAACATATTTAAAATGCAGATGGTTTTAATGTTTTCTAATCCTGACTTGGTTAGGTGGATAGTACCTGTGGTCTCTATGTATCATAGTTTTGTATCAGTTTGTGGAAAAAAGTTGTTGTAAAACAGAATCCCTCTACCCATGTCCCACTCCATCCAAAATGTAGAGACAATTTACTCCCAAGAAAGGAGTTTTTAAACCTTCATTTAACAAAATAAAGTTAGTTTATATATTTTTTTATTAGTCAAATCATAACTATTGTATAATTTAGACCAGTTTTGTCCCCGTCTTGTGCACTTGGGACATAAAAGCATCTAAAACACATGTAATGAGACTGTGCCTGTGTCCCTTTATACTCACCTTAATTTAATTTCATATTTGTTAATTTCTCCATGATCAACTTTACAAAATACAGTATAACTATCCTGGGTTTGTTTTAAGTTTTTGTTTAGTTCTAATAAGTTAAACACAACACACTCAAGTTACTTTAAATTGATTTTATTATTTATTTGTTCGTTTAAATCTCTTCAATTTAAATCAGTCAATTCAATTTTGTTAATTTCTGTTGCTTATGTCTAATTTTGAGCAGTTATTTTTTATAAATATGTATTATTTTTGGAGGCCACAATACCACGGTGAATTTTGAATAAATCTTTGGGACAAATGGAATATATTTTTGGAATAGTCTGCCTCGTTCTTAAGACCACATTGGCCAGCTTCCCCCCAGTGTCTCACATCAAACTGCTGCAGCAGCGCCCCCTGTCGGAGCCCCTCTCTCAGTGCGCTCATGGACTCTCTCAGGGCGTTTTGGTCCAAACTCAAGTCCACTGGACTTTTCTCTGGGATGTACTGAAACTCTGGCTCGGAGTCCTTCTCCTCCACCACATCGTAGATCGCTAAAAATACACATTAAACATGGGTTATTTTTGTTTGGAAACACACTCGATCCTTGAACAGAAATGGAGCCTCAGACATAAACTCTCCTATTTACAAATCCATTCTCAATCCTAAATCAAAACAAGGAAAACAATAGTGATATCCTGTATGCTCAAAGCTGTAAAAGCACCCATCAGGGGCCAAATGATTATGTTAATATGACTCTGGGACAGTTCACACTTAGCTAGGTCTATTGAACTGCATTAACAAACAGTGATTTCAGTGTAGTTAGCTCCTCCCTTCAGGCAGATCAGGCTCTAAGGACAGGGTCATTTAAGAGTTTCAGGGATGAAAGTGGCCAATCATGAAAAAAGCGGAAAGTCACGCTTTTTTTCCCCGGGGGGGAAAAAAAAAATCCGAGGGGGGGGGGGGGGGGACTTTAATAAATAGCAATAAATTTTTTATTTTATTTTTTTGTTTTTATTTGAAAGTTGATATCAAAAAACGGCACTGACCCCGATTTTGCGACATCAAAGTCTGATAACGAGCCGAGAGAGCGCACTCGCGGCGCAGCTCGGGGCGTGCGGTGTCCGCAGCACCAGAAGAGCACACAAACTCGCGCGGCCCCGCACACATGTACAAGTTTAATACGAGACATGTACTTTTGTTTCTGAATACGGGACGATTACATTTTTCAACAGACGGTTGGCAACCCTAAACACAATTATACATATATAATACACACCCAAAATTTCAACGTATTTGGGGAAAAAAAAAAAATTACCACGCGGCTAAAAAAAAAAGCGGAGATCCGCTAAAAAGCGGAACTCTTTCATCCCTGACAAATCCATTCTCAAACCTAAATCAAAACAAGGAAAACAATAGTGATATCCTGTATGCTCAAAGCTGTAAAAGCACCCATCAGGGGCCAAATGATTATGTTAATATGACTCTGGGACAGTTCACACTTAGCTAGGTCTATTGAACTGCATTAACAAACAGTGATTTCAGTGTAGTTAGCTCCTCCCTTCAGGCAGATCAGACTCTAAGGACAGGGTCATTTAAGAGTTTAGAATTTTTTTTTTTTTTTTAAAGCATGTTAAAGGAAAAGTAACGTTTTTTTTTTTAACAATCTGAGCCTTCTTTTGGCAATAAAACAAGTAGTTTTACTCACCCATAGCAGTTTGGTGTCAATTGGAGCAGTATCGCAGAACTTATGTTGAGCCGTTCTGTTCTACTAATGATCCCGTATCCGTTAGCGTGAGTGCTCGGGGCATTACTTTGCGGTGTCCAAATAACACAAACTTTAGCACTTTTCAAATCACAGAAGATCGCTGTGTTAGGGTAGACTTTTAGTAGATTCCAAAACGGCCTGAAACCCGATATCGCAACAGAAAAGTAAAGTTCAGAGCGGTGTTAGCTTCTTTCAGACTAGCGGTGTTTACAAAACAGCTGAGTTCACGCATGCGCACTGTCCTCTCTGATGACGTCATCAAATGAAACTATAGCTGGATATCGGGTTTCAGGCCGTTTTGGAATCTACTAAAAGTCTACCCTGACACAGCGATCTTCTGTGATTTGAAAAGTGCTAAAGTTTGTGTTATTTGGACACCGCAAAGTAATGCCCTGAGCACTCACGCTAACGGATACGGGATCATAAGTAGAACAGAACGGCTCCAACATAAGTTCTGCGATACTGCTCCAATTGACACCAAACTGCTATGGGTGAGTAAAACTACTTGTTTTATTGCCGAAAGAAGGCTCAGATTGTAAAAAAAACGTTAATTTTCCTTTAAGTGAACAGAAAAAACTTTATGACGCGTGGCTGTTTGACAGTTATACAGTTACCCACACAGTGTAGAGAACCAGTTAAGAATTCTCATGTTGTATAAATCTAAAAGGCATCCATCGCTGTGTTTCACATGACATCACAACATTCCATCTGTCGTCATATTTAATACAGATGAGTTCTTGGTGGTCTGCAGTGTGCTCTGTTTGAGGACATCCATTATTATTTGAGGATGTTTTCACATCTGCAAAGCTTACAGATCTATTTCACAACACACACAAAAACAAAAAAATTGTTATTGGAAGAATGTAGGATACAGTTTTTGAAACAAGATATTTTTGTTTGCAGTGTTGTCACAGTGGCATTATGGTGCGCTCCACTGGAGCGGCCCTTGTTTGGTGTTTTTTTCGCTTTTTTCTTTGAACTTTTTGGATTATTTTGGCTCCTCTCCTCCTTTCAATTGCTGTTTCACCTCCTCCCAGCGTCCCGGCTGGGGGGAGACGATTTCCATTTAACCCGGGAGCTTAGCTCGCCCCCGGGCGGACAGCGCAATGTCAGCCCCCACGGGGCCCCAGGCCGCGGCGGAGAAGCCGACTGAGAAGGCGGGTGGTAGGACGGAGGATACTACGAAGAAGAATGATGGCGACGTGAGGAAAAATAGGAATGTGGGATACCAAAAGGAGATGGTGGTCTTTTTGGAGCTGGAGGGTGAAGCGGGTCTGTCCCCTATGGCCTTGATGAAGGCTACGCAGGAGGTGTGTGGGACTGTACTTGGCTGCCGCATGGTGACCAAGGATAAGTACGAGATAGCGGTGGCGTCTCAGACGGCCAAGGAAAAGCTGCTGGATGGGTTCCGGATCGGCGAGACCAGGGTCCACGGGCGAGACATCAGCAGAGACGAGGTGGTGGTCTCTTTCATGGGCCTGCCGCTGTACGTCCAGGAGGAGGACATTTTGCAGAAGCTCCACTCCTGGGGAGTCTCCGCTGTTTCTGAGGTGAGGTGGAGAGTGTGGCCGGGGACTGGCATCACTGACGGCACCAGGTTTGTCAGGGTGCGTTTCACTGCCGCTGTCAAGTCTCTGCCGTATTCTGCCAGGTTCAACACTACGGAAGGGCCCGCATACTTTAGGGTCATACACGACAGGCAGGTGAAGGTGTGCAGGGGGTGTCTCCAGCTGGGCCATGTGTTGCGTGAGTGCCCTGGCTTCCTGTGTTGGAAGTGCGGGAGTTAGGGGCATTACGCCCGGGAGTGCGCGGAGCCCAGGGCTGGGTGCTCGGGCCGCCGTGACTCTGGCTCTGAGGAGCGGAGCACGGAAGGGGGTGGTGGTGGCGGCCCTGCGGCTGGGGCTGGACCCGCCCCCTCCCCCGCCGCCTCGAGTATGGACAGTGAGGCTGTCCGTGATGCTGCGATTCAGAGTGCACGGGCACTCGTGACGGAGCCCAGGGCTGGGTGCTCGGGCCGCCGTGTCTCTGGCTCGGCTTATTAATTAATAATAATCGATTTTTGGCATCAAGAATCAATGCAGTATATTGTGAAAGTTAGTATCGCGATGCATTGTCATGACGATTATTTTGCACACCTCTAGTACCAATAGGGTATGTCTATATCTCCCTTCAGGCAGATACAAGGCAGTGTCCACCAGTGTCTGACCAGAACTGAAGAAGCAGCTTGGATGAGCTGCGAAACGTTTAAAACTTTTGTCCAGTTGACAAATTGAATTTCTCCTTTTGCCACTAATAGGGTACATTTGCTCACCAATGCAATGCCCAAGTTGGACAAGTATGTATAATATAGTATTTAGCTAAAGTAGACTGATAATTTCCAGCTTAGGTCATCAACAATCCCTGGGAGTGTGATACTAACTATACTTTATCTAAGGCTTTGTTAGACTTTAACCTGAACTTTATTTAACTCAATTTGACTATAAAGTCTTAAAACAAATTTGGCTGTGTATGCCATTGTGTCTCCATGGTAATTGGTAAATATTCCGCCAATACACCTACATGCAGAACACCCCCAATGTGATGTCACTGCAAAGTATCAATAAAGGGTACATTAAAGGGGGTGCATCTCACCGTTTGGCCGCACCAGCAGTATCAGCTCCCCCGAATGGCTCTCACAGCTCGCCTTGATGAACATGACCACCTGGTCGTGGGTGTGGTCTGAGATGTCTCTGCCATTTATCAGCAGCACCTGGTCTCCTTCGTTCAGACGCGGCACACACAGGTCCGCCTTAAAAAATAAATAAATAAACAATTACAGATCCATAGTAAACAAGTAGAATCACACCAGGGTGCAGAAACAAGGATTGCCTTAAAACAATAAATAACCACAGTAAACAAGACAAATCACAGAACAGATCACGCACAGGTCCGCCTTAAAAACGATGAATGAACAAGTTAATAACAGGATCACACATGGCAAAAAGATACTAGAATCACTCACAAGTCCAACTTAGCAATACAATTATTGTTGTTAGCTGTGCCCATTTATATATACAGAGTACGATCCCAATAGAATTAGCATTAAAAATAAACACAACAAATAAATAGGATCATAAGTCAAAGCTGCATTATGCAACTTTTGTGGTTTCTGACCCTCAACCTGCTTGTCTCCATGAAGATTGTCATTTCTTTGCCAGGAATGTTCCACAGTAGGACATTAAATTTATCCTTCTTATATTTATTATTCATTTAAAGTTTTTCAGTATTATTACTCAAAAATACATTGAAAAACATGCACGCTTTCCACAGATCTAACTTGTAACTTGGCCTGGGGTGGCAATAAGTTTAATGTCATATTGGAATAACATCTCCATGGAGATAAAAGCGACAAAGTGCAGCTTTAATGGGCAGGACTTAACGTTCGATTGCAACTGTGGCAACCCATTTTTAAACTGTGTTTTCCTATTTTGACAATGTATTTTTTCACAGGGTAGGATCAGAGTTAGATTTCGGAACAAGTACATTTGTGTCTTGGCAAAACTGAACTGTAATTTTTAGACAAAAGAAATAAAAAATAAATAAATACAATTATTAGTTAACTGTATTTAACAGATGACAAAAATACTGTCAATGTCTCTGAACTTATTATTTGCTATAGTCACATCTGCTGATTATAATGAACTCTCTCCATGGAAGCACACAGCAGTTAGTCAGTGTTGTCCCTGAGCGTTCACTGAACCGATAGTTCATGAATGCGTTCATATTTTGGGTGAACTTGAACTGAACGCTCTGTATTACTGCCTGATGAACGAACTGTGAACGAGTTCTTTCTGGTGTCTGTGAACGACACGCGCTATCTCGCCAACTTCGTTCAATAGGGTCTCAGATTTCTGATCCATCTGAAATTTACGATCCATGTGTCCCCCCCGACCGGCACCTCTCTCCCTCTCGCGCAGCGCGCGCGAAGTGCTCCGCCTATTTTGCCTCCGGTGCAAACCTTTCTCTGCTCCTGCAGGAGTGCTTACAAAGTGTTTCCTGTACGGTGTTCATTTTAGGACATCCTCAGATCTGGACTCTGTTCCCCTCATGCTCTCCCGACCTTCTCCTCCGCGCTGCTCTCTGGATCAAAGGCCAAACTGCGGCACTTCCTGGTCTTGTGAGAAACAGCGCAGAGTGGTGCGCTAAAGGGGGCCACATTAAAGGGGGAATCACTAATGTTAATTTGTGGGTTTATTTTGTTTTCTTAAGTCTCTTAGTTAATTAAGTCATATCATATGGGGGTTATTTAAGTATTTTCTTTATTATGTTGAATTGCAGGTGTTTTATCATTATGGGGACTGTTATTTGTAGTTGGATAAGGATGTGAAATTGGATATGAAGATGGAATCTAACACATGGTTTGATTGTTAAAACTGATATAATAATTGCTGTCTATGGTTCTATATGGGCTTTGGCAATGATATTGAAAAATAATAGCTCGCAGCAATGTATTGGAAAAAAAAGAACTAAGAACTAGTTCATTTTTTGGAACTATGAACGAACTACTAACTATAAACAATTATGAACTATGAGCGAACTAGTTCATTTTGAAATGTGTGAACTGAACTTTGAACTAGTTCATGTAGAAAATGAACTTTCCCAACACTGCAGTTAGTTAGCATAGACTGACATGGAACACTAGGCCTTGCCGAGAATTTAGGGAGTCACCAGTGAGATCTCCTTAAAGTCAATTTATCTCCATTTTGTGCTGACATTATGGGATGGATGTTTCAGTTTCACTCACCGAGGTCCCAGGAGCCACTCTGGACACGATGATGGGCATCTTCTGATCCACTCCTCCCTAAAGAAAGAGAGGTACAGAGACAGAGAGAGAGAAAGGGAGACAGAGACAGAAAAGAAGAGGTGGGAGAAAAGGAGAGAAGAAGGGTGGGAGAGAGAGAAAGAGAACAATTATACATCACTTTTAAATACACTTGATTCTTCCATTAGCAGAACATATTGAGTATGTACAAATTTGTACCTTGACGTTGAATCCAAAGCGTCCGTGTTCGTCAGGCCTCATTTTGATCAGCACCAGGTTATCATGGGGCACCACTCCATTCAACTGCAAGACCACAAGACCAGAAACCACAGTAAACCACCGTAAACCGCAATAAACCACCATAAACTACCATAAACTACAGTAAACCACTGTAATCACCCACAGTAAACCACCTTAAAGGAAAAGTAACGTTTTTTACAATTTGAGCCTTATTTCGGTAATAAAACAAGTTGTTTTACTCACCCATAGCACTTTGGTGTCATATGGAGCACTTCCAGAGATGTTTTAGATTTGCGGTTAGCCTAGCGCGACTTCTAGCCATAACTCGGGGCATATAATATATTCCCCGAGCATGTAATATGCCCTGAGCGGGCTCCAAATAACACAAACTTTAGCACTTTTCAAATCATAGAAGCCCGATGTCTTAGTCTACGATTTTGTTTGAAGCAAAAGTGGCCTGTAATCCGAGATTTATCCATAGTTTACAGCTTTGCGTTTCATGTTTGGGTCCCGGGAGCTGAGAGCACAGTCCGCACATGCGCACTGGCGTCCTCATCTACTCGAAACTATGGCTAAATCTCGGATTACAGGCCACTTTTGACCACACGAAATCGTAGACTAAGACATCGGGCTTCTATGATTTGAAAAGTGCTAAAGTTTGTGTTATTTGGAGACCGCAAACATGTGCCCCGAGAACTCACATTATGGAGATCGCAAATGTAAAACATCTCCGGAAGTGCTCCATATGACACCAAAGTGCTATGGGTGAGTAAAACAACTTGTTTTATTACCGAAATAAGGCTCAGGTTGTAAAAAACGTTACTTTTCCTTTAAATTACAGTAAACCACCACAAATTACAGGTCTGAGGCAAGATCCAGTGAAATAAAAATATGACCAGATCCAGTTTAATAAAAATATGATCATGTAGAGTGGTTTAAAACCAAATATGACACGAAAAGACAAAAATGACAAGGCTAACGGCTGCAGTTACAGAGAGGGGGTGATGTTTTTTCAATAGAAAGTGAACTGGAACCAGATTTGATGGAGCCAAATCATGGCTGTGCTCACTTTCTGTTTGGAACGTGGCGCCTAGCAGGTTAGCTACAGTGCTGCTTGAAAGTATGTGAACCCCTTGAGCAGTTCAGATGTTTCTGTCGTTTACCATGATTTTGTCATTTTATCATCACCAGTTTTGTCAGATATGTTTTATCAATTGCATGTACTTGTTTAGTGGAACTCGTTTAAGTAACCCAAAAACTACATGAAACATGGAACGAGTGTATGTGCAAAAGTAAGTGAATCCCCAGCTGCATTGGTTAATAATTTCAGCAGACCAATGAAATGAGACATCCTTGGGAAAGGGAGTGGCCTGCAGTAATTAAAAGAGCGAGGAAACCAACCAAACCAACTTGGTCCTATACACATCAGCAATGCAGAGAGGAAAGGAGATATCCGAGGACAACAAGAAGAGGGTAGTGACAGCCCATCAGTCTGGGGAGGGATATAAGACCATCTCCAAAAGATTCCAGCTCCATCCATCGACTGTAAGACAAATAATTTACAAATGGAGGGCCTTCAACATGACAGCAACTCTGTCATCAAAACTATCACCCAGAGCCACCAGAAAAATAAAAAAAATCAGGTAAAGGCCAACCCACATATCACCTCTACAGAGTTGCAGACCTCTCTGCAAGGATCTGGGACAAATGTGCATTCATCTACAATCAGACGAAAACTGAACAGCCATGACATTCATGGGAGGGTTGCTAGAAGGAAGCCTCTGCTCTCAAAGAAGAACAAAGCTGCCCGTTTCAATCTTGCCAGAGAGTGCTTGGACAAACCAGAGGCCTTCTGGGAGTCTATTCTCTGGACAGATGAGTTTAAAATAGAGTTATTTAGTCATAATTAAAAGCACCATGTTTGGAGAAAGCCCAACACTGCAAATGAAGAAAAAACCCTCATCCCAACCGTGAAGCATGGTGATGGAAATCAATCAATCAATCAATCAAACAATATTTATAAGGCGCTTTTCATACAAAATTGTAACACAAAGCGCCCTACAGTGGTCAAGGATTAGAAGATTGACCTTATTTGATCTCGCACAGGAGAAGTTGTTTCTATATTTGACCCGGGGACCATCCCCATGATTTTGTTTTGTTATTTAGGCTTGGTCAGGCCCTAAGCTGGAGGATTTTACCTATGGCGCATGTTTAGGTTGGTGGGGGAAACCGGAGTGCCCGGAGGAAACCCACCCAGACACGGGGAGAACATGCAGTCTCCACACAGAAAGGCCCAGGCAACCCGAACCTTCTTGCTGTGAAGCATGAGTGCTAGCCACTCAGCCACCGTGCCGCCAGGAAAAAAAAACAAAAAAAGCAGCAACAACAACAGCAGCAACAGGAACAGCAGCAACAACAACAACAACAACAGGAACAACAGCAACAACAACAGCAGCAACAACAACGGCAACAACGACAGAAACAAATGTGAAGACTGGGGATGTTTCTCTGCTTCTGGAACTGGACGACTCCATATTATCCAAGGGACCATGAATTCTCAGGCGTACCAACAAATTCTTGACCAGAATCTCTCCTCCATCAGTCAGACACTTGAAGCTGGGATGAAAATGCATTATGCAACAAGACAATGACCCAAAGAATTCCAGCAAAACTACAAAGGAATGGCCTCAGAGAAAGAGGATTCGTACTCTGGAGTGGCCCAGCTAAAGGTCCAGATCTTAATCCTATTGAAATGTTGTGGTGAGACCTGAAGATGCTACATGCCAGATGTCCCTCCAACCTCTCTCAACTGAGTTCTGCAAAGAGGAGTGGGCAAAAATCCCCATAAGCAGATGCGAGAGACTGGTGAGAGGTTACAGAAGACGTTTGGTTGAAGTACTGTAACTGCTGCAAAAGGGGGAGCCACAAGCTGCTAATAGAAGGGTTCACATACTTTTGCACATGTTATATTTTCAGTTTTTGTAAAATAAACCACATTTGTTGAATTGGAAAAATGGAAAAATATCTCTTTTGTGAGTCCAGTATTTGGAAAGTGTGCTTTACAAATTAGGATTTGGATGTCTGTTGAATAAGGTTCTTTTAATTATTATTATTTTTTTACACATACTTTCAAGCAGCACTGTATGTCCAGAGAATACAGACTATGGTGGACTCACCGTGCTTGACTGATTGATACTAAAATTAGGACAGAAACTAGATACCCATTTGAGCAGGTATTGATATTAAAAAAGTCACATTCACAGGACAGAGTAGAACCTTTCCTGAATGTGTTTAGAATTATCTTAAGCTGTATCAGAACAAGTAAAAGAGCACATAGACTAGTATATGCCCATGGAGCACTGTGGAACCTACAGGACCACTGAGGGATTATACACATAAGAAAAGAAAGTACTACCATTTATTGTTGAAAATCATATTGTACTCTCATTGTGGTATTGAAATCTGTATTGAGTACCAAGTCTCTTCCTTAGTATCAAAATCGAGTTTCAAGTTCTAGCTGTGTGACAGCAGTAGTTTGGACTCCTTGGACTCACAGTGGCACTGTCAGCTCCCGGCTCGTCGTACAATTCGTTCAGGTGGTTGTCCAGGCTCTGTTGGGAGTGGGCCTGGATGATCTGACTCAGGGTTTTTCGGCTTAGCTGTTTGGGCGGCAGAGCCGGAGGCTGCCCATCCACACCCTCCGGAGACCTGGGCACAAAGGGGTAAATGACATTTACATTAAATTTACATACGTTTGGCAGATTTAAGAGGATACAGGCTATTTAAAATATGTTTAAAAAACCTTTGAAAATTGAACCAGGACTGAGGCAGGACTGAAATATGACTAAAGCAAGACTAAAGCAGGACTGACCACGTACGTTTACTTCAGGCTAATCTAAAGTCAGTGAGAGAGAGTTGTGTCCTTGTATTTGTGGAAACATGGCTCAACGACAGCATCCCCAACGGTGCCATTCAACTCGACCAGATAGCCAGACAGATCGCTCCCGGAAGGAGGTAAGACGCAGGGCGGAGGACTCTGTTTATATAAACAATGCCTGGTGTCAGGACGCTGTCGTGGTCTGTAAACACTGTTCACTACTGCTAGAGACTATGATCATCAAGTGCAGACCGTTCTACCTGCCGAGGGAATTCACAGCCATACTACTTGTTGCCGTTTATATCCCTCCTAGCTCCAATAATAACAACAGGAACAAGGCACTTAACAAACTGTACCAGCACGCGAGTGAGCAGCAAACTGCCCATCAGATGCTTTTCTCATTCTGGCGGGAGATTTCAACCACACAGACCCAAAGTCTGTGTTTCCCAAATTACAGAAACACATCAACTTATTAGACAATGTTTACACTATCCGGAGGGGAGACTACAAAGTCCTCCCCCTCCCCCACCTGGGCGCCCCTGACCACATCACTGTCATGCTAATGCCAGCATACAGGCCACTGGTTAAAACCACCAAACCAGTTCGGAAGCAGGTACGGGTGTGGCCAGAGGGGTCCTCAGAGGCACTGCAAGACTGCCTCTCCCCCACAGACTGGAATATATTCAAACAGGCTGCCCACAATAACACCATAGATGGACACACCATGGATATGTGATGCTTTAGTCATTGGGTTTGTCTTGTCTTGCTTATTGGATGTTTAATGTGCGCTGTAATTTCTAATCCTGTGTGTGCAACCAGGTTTTTGACAATAAAGCTGACTTTGAACGTTGACTACCAAGTGAGGCTTGGCAATATTTTTCCCATATTGATCTCGATTTTCAATTTAATCTTCGTTCATCTTATTGAAAATATAGACAGATATAAAGAGCAGGGTGTCAAAATCACAACAGTTTTTATTTTGTTTTGATAGGACCAATAATCTCTGAGAAATTCACATTTAATATTTGGAATGAGTTTGTACAATATATTAAGACTAAAAGCACACGTGTGTTACTATTAGAATAATCATGTGCACGTGTGCGCTACCGCTGTCAACAGAAACATGTGCAACAGTTTCACTCATAAACGGTGAGGAAATATGTAACTTTTCATGAAGTGGATTATAATGATAATAAGCAGAAGAGGAGAGGAATAGGAATAAAGGTGAGGAGCTGGATCAAAGAGGGAGGGGGATTGGGGGGACAGCTCCGCTCACACAGAGGCAGACAGAAGAAGAAACTGGTCTTTTAGTGAAATTGTGCAGATTTAAGATAAAAGGAGAAATTCAATTTGTCAACTGGACAAAGTTTGTTTGGTCGAAAACGTTTTGCCGCTCATCCGAGAGGCTTATTCATCTCTGGTTCTAGTGCTGGTTAGACCCTGTTTATATCTAGCTGCAGGGAGGAGCTCACTACACTGAAAGAGCTCTGAAACTATCTCCACTAATCTGTCTCTTTGTTTTTCAAATTTCTCTGGCGTCTAGTTTAGCATCCCTATTCAAGCCTAACGACCCTCTCCACCCCTCTGCCCTGGATTGTCTGCTCTAATGTTTCTTTGTCTG
Source organism: Paratrypauchen microcephalus (assembly GCA_036785185.1). Lineage (NCBI taxonomy): Eukaryota > Metazoa > Chordata > Actinopteri > Gobiiformes > Gobiidae > Paratrypauchen > Paratrypauchen microcephalus. Next base: position 4,537,918 of record JAVJIX010000068.1, on the reverse strand, counting down.
TTTTGACTTGGTTTGAGAATCGAATTATAAATGGGAGACAAGTTATGTCTAACTCCCCCATTTCTGTTTAACGACGGATTCTCTTTTTTGACAAAAATTGCCTCTTTAACTCCCCTCTCAAACCAGTTCTTTTCCCTGGCTAAGATCTGAACCTCACTGTCCTCAAAAGAATGGCCCGTGGCTTCTAGGTGAAGATGTACGGCAGATGACGGTCCACTCTGGCACGCCTGCCTGTGTTGGTACATCCTCTTGTGAAGTGGCTGTTTGGTTTCCCCAATGTAGCTAGATATAAACAGGGTCTAACCAGCACTAGAACCAGAGCTGAAGAAGTCTCTCGGATGAGCGGCGAAACGTTTTCGACCAAACAAACTTTGTCCAGTTGACAAATTGAATTTCTCCTTTTATCATGGATTCTACCTGGACGACTGAGGGACTCTTCACGCATCTTATGTGCAGATTTAAGTCAAAACTTGTGAAATGTGAGGACTTGTGAGGAAACAGATGCGCTGTATTAAACAAGACTGTGTTAAGTCATCGTCACACGCTCTTACTGCCACACGACTGGCTGTAGACCTGTTGATTAAAATGCACATGCCTTATCATCAAGATCGATCAAAGTAGAGATCGCGAACTATCGATCTTAATATTTTTGGCACAGCCCTACTTTCCGACCTCTAGGGCTGTGCCAGGATTTCAGGACATGCCTGGATTTTAACAATTCCAGGCTTATCCTGAAATCCTGAGCTGAAACAAGCTCCATCTCCATCTCAGGCTTGTTTCTGTCATGTAGCAACATGAGGCTTGAGTCTGACCAAAGCTAACGGAGGAACGGCATCATGGAAAATGGGCTCATAGTGTGATGTTTTTTTATGATCCGACTAAACAAGAGAGGAGCCACAATGCACATGGACAAGAGTTTGATTTGGGACACGGAAAAGTTCTGTGCATTCTGATCCAAGGAGCGAGAGGAAAGAGGAGACTCCCCCCTCCTCTCCTGGTCGCTCCGTGGGCACAAAGGAGATGGTTGTGTGGAGATGTTCCGCTGTGCGTAAAAGTACAACTGTAATGGAACTCTTCATAATTAATGAAAATTAGGCACTCAAATGAGGGCAGACATGTGTGTGGTTTAAGTTTGACAGGGAGTGAACATCTGTGTCCATCCCCAGTGTTCCATCTAAAATAAGTCGTATGTAAACAACATGGCTAATGCCTTCTTTAGACCCAGTTTAGCCCAGCTTCAGTCCCGCTTAAATCCAGCTTCAGTGAATCTTTCTTACGGCGTGGAGTCCAGTGAGATGCTGTTGGCCTGTGTGGATGACGCAGACTTGTGATTGGATGAGAAAACAGGAAGTGAGGGTGAAGAGTGAATCACATGATCAACCAGGTGACCCACGGAAGAGGGTCGCACGCGGGCGCCCTCCGACACAAACAGGGAGTTTCTGAAAAAAGACAATAGATTAAAAACAACGGACAGCAACTAATGGTGTGTAGTCCTTGGGTCAGTCCTTGGGTCGTTTACTGGCTCAGTACTGGTACAGTCCCTGGTTTTGTCAGAATCTGGTTCTGTCAGTCCCTGGTTCAGTACTTATTGGGGGTCCCTGGGGGAGATCTGTTGGGGAGGCTCTGTGTTTCCAGGCGTTCCTCTAATAGGGAGTTCCTGCTGACTGAGTCCCAGTCGGAGACCAGCTTCCTGCACAACGGCTTCGACGGAGACCTGAGGGACAAGTCCAGCTAATATTACAAACATATTCAGCAAACACATTTAAAGCTGACATATTGTGCTTGTGTGTGCTCTATAGTTATCATCTCTGACACCCATGGATTACTGTAGAATGAATGTAGAATTTGAACCTTTTACATCACAATACTGATCTAAAATGACTTCTGTATTACAAAACTGTGGTGCCCAATGGGAGCCAACACCGTAACTGTTATTGCAACAGAGCACCGCATGCTGTCGGCCCCTCCTATGGGAAAGTTGCATCTCAACAACATAAGTGGACAATATGAATACACCAGGATCTAAACTGAGGGAGCTGTACATTAGAGATAGACTGTTTTTATGTTGTTGTTTTTTTCCATGATCAATACCAAATGTTTAAAATAAATAAATAAAAAAGATTAAAATGACAAGTTTGTTCAGCATTGTGGATCAGAAGTTTGGAAGTTTTCTTTCAAAAAAGTGAATCTCCCACAGAGTTAGACAGGTGAGTTAGACAGATGAGCAGACCTGGCAAACACTCGATCCTTGATGCCCTTCTCTTTGCCCCACTGCACCGACTGCACCTCCGTCCGACCACTGCAAAACACATGATATATTCTACATATATTCTACATCATTCTCAGAGCTCTACAGAACCACAAAGATCAGTACACAAACCATATATGTAGATGGTGTAATCTAAAAAAAAAATTTGAATTAAATCTTTTGATGTAACTTAAATCCTCATAGAATCCTCAGTTAACCCAATTTAAACCAATGGAGACTTAAAATGGTAAAAAGAGAAAATGGACAAAGTTTATTTGGTCGAAAACGTTTCGCAGCTCATCCGAGAGGCTTTGTCAGTTCAGTTCAGAACTGACGAAGCAAGTCTGATGAGCTGTCTGATGAAACGTTTTCGACCAGTTGACAAATTGAATTTCTCCTTTTACCATGGATTCTACCTGGACAACTGAGGGATTCTTCACACGAGACTTAAAGATGTTAATATAATCTTAGCTCAGGGGTCGGCAACCCGCGGCTCTTTGATCCCTCTGATGCGGCTCAGTACAGTGGTCCCTTGTTTATCGCGGGGGTTACGTTGTAGAAATAACCCGCGACAGGCGAAATCTGTGAAGTAGTCGCGTATGTGTGTATTTCACAGTTCCTCTGACCAAGGCGCCTGGTGCCTTGCCTGGTTTACACCAGACCATATCGGAACGAACAAAAGCAGCCTGGGATTTCCCAGGTTACCTGGCGCTGCTGCACTGTTGCAGGTTTTGTTGGGGAGAAAACTTGCAAACCTACAGCACTTCAGAGCAGTGACGGACTGGGATCAAAAAACGACCCTTTGCACCTACAAGCGGCCCTGTAGACCGTGGAACGGGGGGGAGGGGTTCTACAGCTCTGCACCGTGTGCACCTGTCACACGGCTCCGGGAGTCCGGTTGGATGCACGAGGGGCGCAGAGACATGAGTCACTGGCTCCGTAGAAAACGTCTCTTTTTGGGTCTGTTGAAGCCAGTTCTGAGTCTGTTCCTGGTCCTTCCTCATGCTCCAGAGAAGGACGCACTGGGGCTGAAAGTGGAGCCTGGTGCTTCTCATTCACACACAGAACTGTAGTGAGAACGCATCCGTGCGCTCTCAGGTGTCACACTGCTCGTGATCGAACATTTAAATAAATTTGGCAAACTGAACGCATTCTATACTGTACAGGAGACACGGCACGGAGGAGAGTGACTGACAAAGATCAGGATGCAGAACACAATGCGCGTTGATACACTATAAAAAAAATCTACGAAACAGCGAGACAGCGAAAGGTGAACCTCGATATAGCGAGGGACCACTGTATTTAAATAAATGCATTTCATTTTAGTTCATTCATATTCAAAATGTAATTCTATGGCACAAAGACAAAAAAGCTGTTATATGCAGTGTTATTTCATTTTAAATTCCAAAAGGGTGTTGTGGCTCCCAGTGTTTTCTTTATTGTGTGAAACGGGTCCAAATGGCTCTTTGAGTGGTAAAGGTTGCCGACCCCTGTCTTAGCTTAAGTGTTTTGATTCTCACCAGTATCTGAACTTTGACCCCAGGGTGAAGTAGTGGCTGAAGAAGTTTTTTTGAGGAGGTAGGGGGCGCTCTAGTCTGAAGAAGGTGTGGTGCTCCACACAGGCCTTCCACAGGTTCTTACAAGAGCGATAGTTCCCCATATGGAACCCGAGCAACGTCTCCCGTGACTCTGACTGAAAACACCAGAACACACAATGAATCATCTGCATCCTCTGAGCCTCTCCTCTGCATCCTCTGACCCCCTAATATTTGGATTTTTTTGTTTGTTTTGTTATAAACCAATACCCGATAACCCATATTTGCCAATACCAATTTTTGACTCATAGCATCAGGAACTGAATGATAGATCAATATAGTATTTACTGTGACAAAAGTGAAAGGCCACGATACGCACCACTTCTCTGCGCAGCTGAATGAAGAACTGTTTACATTTGAATGAGATCTTCACGATTTTTAACCTGAAAGAGAAGGAGAGATTAGAGAGAAAGACAAAGAGCTATTTTATACTCAAAGCATTTTAACTACACAGAGCTAGGTCAGAGAGAGAGAGAGCAAGAGAGAGAGGGAGCAAGAGAGAGAGGAAAGAGCGAGCGCGAGAGGAGCGAGTCCCTTTGGAGCTGTGGTTCAGTTCTGACTCATGCCGCTTTTACTAAATATATTTCAACAGAGTCACATGACCACAACAGAGAGAGGGGGAGGGGGTGGAGGGAAAGTGAGAGCAGAGAAGAGTGACTGAAGAGTGATAATTGAGAGTGATAGACCATGAGTGGTAGGAAGGGAGGCAGCAGTTGCAATGGTTTCTCCTCATATTCACATTTACAAATTTAGAGCCCCCTTGTTGGGGTCACACACATGGACAACACACACACACACACGGACAACACACACACACGGACAACACACACACACACGGACACACACACGGACAACACACACACACACACGGACAACACACACACACACGGACAACACACACACACGGACAACACACACACACACGGACACACACATCACTTACTGCCTTTATTACCTATTTAAGCAGTTTTTTATGCCAAAGTCAAGTCCCTGTTCTGTCTTCACAGTAGTTCGTAGCAGCAGTAGTAATAGTAGTAATACAGCTTGTCAAAGCCTAATCTCATCAGAACCCAGAAGCTAAGCAAGGCCAGGCCTTGGTAGTAGTTTGATGGGAGACCGTCAAACAAGCAAACAAAACTGTCTGTGTCCATGGGTAAGAGATACATTCATACGAGTATGAATGTGATGAGTGTGTGAGTGATGGTTGTGGTGGGAGGGATTGATGGCTGATGGCCTGTCAGTCTGCCCCAGGGCAGCTGTGACTACTATAGTGGCTTACCACCACCGAGTGTAGAGTGAATGAATAAACCTCTGTAAAGCACTTTGGGTGTCATGAAAGGTGCTATATGAATGAAATGATTAATGCATGAATGAATTAAAGTAGTAGTAGTAGTAGAATTAGTAGTATCAGTATTATCAGCAGTATCAGCAATAGTAGTAGCAGCAGCAGCAGCACTACAGCACTAATCAACATAGTACTAACAGTAGTATTGGTACTCACCATGGGAAGTAGTTTATCTGGACGCGGTTCTTGTAGACCAGGATGCCTCCTGACTGGACCCCGAGCAGGATCTCAGTCTGGCTCTGGTCTCGGGCCCAGTGCAGCTCAACCCCATAAAGATCCAGAGTCCGAGCTGTGTTCAGGTACTGGAATTCAGCCTGCGCTGGGGTCAGACCACTGTGGAGAGACAGAACCAGGACTGAAGCAGGACTGATATAGGACTGATATAGGACTAATCAAGAAATGTACCTGTGCTGCTGGTGATGCTTGCACACCTCGCGGTGGAAGTCTTGGGGGGGGTTGGGAATGAAGCTGAAGTCTGAGAGGTACTCCCCGATTGGATGTTCCTGCTCACTGTAATCCCCCAGCTCAGCTAAAAACAAAAACACACACGCATCAGTCAGAGCCAACATTTAGATTGACTTAAATCCCATATATTCTAAGCACTCAAATAGAGGATAGTACAGGATCACTCCATATACAACTCTTGGCACATTGATGACATGATGAGAAATACTGTTTACACGTTTAAATGGAGAAATATTCTGTCAAATCATATTCTATGAGCTTTTAAAAAGGTCCATATTATGCTGTTTTCTGATATTCTATAATATTGTTTCCTCATCGCAAACAGACCTGTTTGTAACAACTGTGTTGTTACATGCAAGCCCTGCATATTTAGGCTGAGGTCTTCTCTCAAACAGAAAACACTCTGTTTGACACCTTTTACAACTTGTCAATCTCTACTGAACTAAAGGTAAAAGGTTGATGCATGACATCACAAGGTGGAACAGAGCATTCTCAGCTTTGGAGATATAGACAGGCTAATAATAAAGGGTTACAAAAACATGTGTGAATGAAACAAAACAACTCCATGTATGTTTTTGAGGAGATAACAGCATTCTAGTATAAACCTCACAGGAGTGTTTTGCACGATATAGGACCTTTGATCATGTTATAACTCACATTGAACTGCGTAGGCGGCCAGCAGAGCAGCCGTATTGTGTGGACAGGGCAGACTGAAACAAAACGCATGTATTAAAAACACAATGACATTATTAAAACTATTCATAATTATAATTAAAAATTTGTTAATAGAGACGAACCGTCCAGTGAGGATGTCCTGCTTTATCTGAAGGAAGTACTGGTACCTGAAAAACAGAACAAAATAGAACAATTAGAAATGTACTTTTATTATCACCAACATGGGAACGTTTCATCCTGGACTGTTTATGAACCACATGTATCACACTCAACCCATTCCCCCCATTTCTTCCCAAATCCACGCTCATCTGTCTTCTAATAATCTATATGAACATTTTCAATCTGGCTTCCGTCCCCTCCATAGCACTGAAACTACCCTTCTCAGAATCACAAATGATCTTCTCCTTTCCGCCGACTCTGGTTTATTATCCATTCTCCTTCTGCTTGATCTTAGTTCGGCCTTTGACACCATTTCTCATTCCATCCTCCTCAATAAACTTTCTTCTATCGGCATCTCTGGCACAGTCCTCACCTGGTTTCATTCCTATCTTTCCGACCGCACTCAGTTCATCCAACTAAAATCCTTCATGTCTCATTCTGCCTCCATCTCCACAGGTGTTCCCCAGGGCTCTGTCCTCGGTCCCCTCCTTTTCATCATGTATCTTCTTCCCCTCGGCCATATTTTCCGGAAACACCACATCCACTTCCACTGCTACGCGGATGACACCCAGCTCTACCTCTCCACCAAACCAAACTCCACACTCCCACCATCTGCCCTTGTCACCTGTATCAATGAAGTCAAATCCTGGTTCACCTCCAACTTTCTCAAACTCAATAGCAATAAAACTGAACTTCTTCTTGTAGGCACCAAATCCACCCGAAGTAAGACCAATCATTTCTCCATTCATATCGACGGCTCCTCCATCTCTCCCTCCCCTCAGGTTAAGAGTCTGGGTGTCATCCTCGATAGCACCCTCTCCTTCACCTCTCCCATAAACAACATCACCCGCTCTGCCTACTTCCACCTCCGCAACATACATCGTCTCCGGCCCTCCCTTACTCCTCAGTCCACTGCTGTACTCATACACAGCCTCGTCACTTCCCGCCTGGATTATTGCAACTCTCTCCTGTTTGGTCTCCCGCAAAAACCTCTCCATAAACTTCAACTGGTTCAGAATTAAGCCGCTTGCATTGTCACACGTACACCTTCCATCAACCACATCACACCCATCCTGCAACAGCTCCACTGGCTCCTCATCACACACCGCATTCAATACAAAATCCTGCTCCACACATTCAAAGTCATCCACAACCTCGCACCTCCATATCTCACTGACCTCCTCCATATCTCCACACCTGCTCGCTCTCTGCGCTTCTCCTCCTCTCTCCAGCTCTCTGTCCCCTCTGCCCAGCTTGTCACTATGGGGAGCAGGGCATTCAGCCGCTCTGCTCCCCAGCTCTGGAACTCTCTCCCTCCTGACCTCCACAACACCGACACACTCCCACACTTCAAAACCAAACTCAAAACTCATCTGTTCAGATTGGCCTTTTCACTTCAACCATAACTGCACTGTCCTTTTAAATGTTTTAATGTTTTACTGTTTTTAAAAGTTTTATTGTTTAAATGTTTAACTGTTTGTTTTTAACTGTATTTTAACTAACTGCCTATAATGTATATTACACTTGTTGTAAGGCGACCTTGAGTGTCCAGAAAGGCGCCTAATAAATAAAATGTATTATTATTATTATTATTACAAACGGTCTCCTTTACAGAGAGAATAATATGAACATAATAATAATTAAAGATGGTATGGAGGATATTTTTTGTTTCAAATTATCAATGATGGCATTATAGAGATGCAGCAGCCTTGTAATGACGACCAAAAAAAAGAATGAAAATCCATCAACTGTGGACATGGCGGGACCAGATAAACTTTAGCCAATAGATAACGAGGCTACGTCGTTATCTATTGGCTTATCAGACTATCTACTGGGTTATCAGACGCAAGACGCTGTTTACTCAACCAACGCAGCGGTTCTTAGCAGCTTTTTCCAACTGTAGCTTCCTTGCAGTTTGCACAAAGTTTGTGACATGGCAAACAAGAATCCACTACCAGTTAGCCGTAAAATAAAGTCAGTTTTTGAGGTTGCTGAAAGAAGAAGAGAAGGGGAAAAGGAGAGAAGCCAAACTATGTTGATTATCAGAGATTCCCTCCAGCGATGGCGTGCACTAAAGCAGAGGGTCCAAAGACTGACACGTTGGTCATTAAATTACTTCTGGACAGGAAACGTCTGCTTATCATTTGAAAATGTACAGTATAGTTACAGCAGCAACAGAGATTCTGAACGCGCACCAGTTATAAACAAAAATCTTCTAGCGTAAGGAGGAGGCGGCAGGAGGCGTTTCTACTATGGGAGTTCAACATTTGGGGTTCAACAGTCGCTGGATTTCTTGATCCTTGGAAAATCCTCTTTACAACCTTTAAAGCTGCACATTTTAAAGGGTCCATATTGTGGGAAATGTAGATAGACTAATAATGAAGGGTTACTCAAACATGTGTGAATGAAACAAAACAGAACGCTTTTTTTTTTGAGGAGGTAACAGAACATGCCCTAAAGATCACAAAAGTAAATTCTGCATAATACGGGGTTTCATTTACTTTTTGACACGGTAAGTTCAGTTAAATGAAAACAAAAATGTGCATGCCTTCATTTGTACAACTGAGACAGAACAGAGACTAAACCAAGACTGGCCCAAGTAAAGAATCATGACATAAAGCTGCCTTTTCTGCATTTTACCAATAACAAGCAGTACATTTCTGTAAATTGGAGAACTTTGTGTTGTTATTTTGCATGGTTATTTTCTTGCAATATCGATGTGTGTTTGCGATATATTGTGCAGGCCTATACCATCGTCCTGCAGTTTGCTCAGATCAATTAGGCCAAACTCTCTAACCCAGTATTAGGTGTGCACTGGTCCAATACTGGTATCAGATATTGGTGCTGATAGTGAAAAATTGGCTGGATCAAATGTCGTTTTCCAAATGTCGGTTCAGTCGTCCTGGTCAGACATGTAAATTGATGTAATAAGAAAGTCTCAGAATGTTCTGAACTTCTATTTAAACAAAGCTGTTGTGTGGTTACTTCACAGAGATAAGTGCTCCAAAACACATGTAATTTTTATTTTAAGGGAAAAAAATGCTGTTTTCAGTCTCTGGTATCAGTTGATATCGGGGCATAGGCAGGTACTTGAAGCTATAGTTTCAAATTCGGATCGCTTCATCCCTGATTATTATAGTTCTAGTTATGTGATCTAAAGTTCTAATACTTTACCTTGTGTACTCCTCCTGCAGTTTGCTTGGATCACTCACAAAGAACTTGACTCTGAAGTTGAGGCTGTGAGGGGAACCTCCTGACACACAACAGAACAACGAGAAGAGATTTGAAACAAATATATTCAGACATCTGTACGGGTGCATCTAGGTACTAGCCTGTAATTGACTAAAAAGGGGTGTGGCAAAAGCTCTCAAAACTATTCTCCATCTCTGTATCTGACCAAAACTGCAGTCACAAAACTACACATGCAGGGGGAGCTCATGCAAAATCTACTATTTGTGCAGGAAAAAAGGATGAGAAATCGATTCAACTTGTGCGACTTTTTAAACAGAAATACCAAAAAATACAAACACACGCCAGTTTTTTGGGGCGTATGTGCGTGTGTGAGACTCACTCTTGAGCTGCTTCCTGATTGGTTTGTTTGGGTCAAGCCATCGCTGGAACAGAGACAACATAAACTCACATTACAGAGGGGCTATTTTACTTCTAAGGGACGGTAACTGCTAAAAAATAACATACTTCACTATCACCATGTTACCTTTTATTATTTTGAAAATGTGATATTCGCCCAAAACAGTGTATTAACATGTTTTAAAAGATTCACTTTACTTTTTTCACTTTAATATTTATTATTAGTGTTTATAATCAGATTAGAAATTATAGAATTGACCTAAAACATTTCAGAACAAAAAAAAAACACCTAAAAATAATCCTGCCACCAGGACTAAACTGGGTCTAAACCAAAGATTAAACCAAATATTAAACTTAGATTAAACCAGGACTACAGTAGTTCTAAAAAAAGGACAAACCCAGTATTGACTAATTGAATAATTCTGATCTCTGAAATGCTTTTATTTTAAAGGTGTAGTGAAATTATGACATTTAATTATGCATATATTAATTACGTGTGTATGTAATGAGATATTTAACAGCGTTACTGGGGTGTCGGACGACTCGTCGCTCAGGTGCAGTCCAAAGTAGTCCCTCTCCGTCAGCTCCAGATGTTTAAAGACCAGGTCCAACAGCACCTGCCCAGGGTCCGCCTTCTGCACACACACAACACTGTCAGATCCCCCCCAGGCTCCCACAAAGAGTCAGACACCCCCCCATGCTCATACAAAATCAGATCTGGTTAGGATCCTGATCAGGTTTTGGTTTTACAGTGGTACCTCTCCTTACGAAATTAATTCGTTCCAGAAGTGGTTTCGTAACGTGAATTTTTCGTAAGTTGAGTAGCTATTTCAATGGAAAAGGCCTGATCCGTTCCAAGGTTTTTTTTTTATAGTGCAACTTTTTTTTATAGTGTAACATTTGTGTTCTGCGTCCTGATTGGAATAAACCAGGTCTAGACCAGAACTAAACCAGGTCTAAACCTGGACTGGACCTGGACTAAACCAGGATTATCCCGGGACATGGCAGTGCCGTTAGAGGAGCGCGGTGCTCGTGTCTCCGCGCTCCTTGCGCATTCCGCGCTAGAGCTAAGAGGCCGAGAAAGGTGCTCTATCGGCGGGCAAGACCGCGGGGTCTCGCTCGGGGCGGGCTCTGCTTCTATGTGACTTCCAGGTCTAGACCAGAACTAAACCAGGTCTAGATCAGGTCTAAACCAGGACCGGATCAGGTCCAGACCCGGACCAAACCGGGACCAGACCAGGGTGCCGCGGCTCCATCCCGCGCTGTGTCGACGTCGCTTTTTGATCCTTCGATGTTGGCTCTTCCTATCATTGTGAAGCAGAATTCACCAAGTGTTGGATTGTTCACTCACTAATAGGGAACGTGAGCGGGGTTTAGACCGTCGTGAGACAGGTGAGTTTTACCCTACTGATGATGTGTTGTTGATAGTAATCCTGTGTCTCCGCTCCCCTCGCACGTTCGGCGCTATATTGAGCCGTGTCTCCCCCCACGCTTCACTATCAACACATTCCATTGAAAATCTATGAAAGTTCGAGTGTTCAAACGAGAGAGAAATGCGAGAAAAGCCCAACTCCAGTCAGAAAAGCGTAGAATGTGTGTGGTGAGGCATTTACAGCCCTAAAACATGTAGAACAATTGCAAAATACAAAGTTGTCCTACCTCGTGGACCTCTCCCACCGCGGGCCACCTCTGGAACCTAACCCCGTGTGTGTTGATAAAGTGTATTTACGTTTTGGGGCGTGCATCTGAGCGCGCATTAATTGAATTTTTGAGATTTCGTGTTCGTAACTTGAATTTTCTTTCGTATCTAGAGACCAAAATTTGACGTGAAGGCGTTTCGTAACTTGGATTTTTCGTATGTAGGGTCTTTAGTAAGGTGAGGTACCACTGTACTTATATTTTACTTTACTTATTTGTTACTTTACTTTATCTTGTTTTTGTTGTGAGAAGTTTTCACAGCTCTCATTCCTCTCTCAGAAGAGCAGAGAAACCAGAGACCAGAGCCCAGAGCAGAGACCAGAGACAAGAACAAGGAAGGAAGTTGTTTTGGAAGTCAAGACAAGAGCACATTCTGAAGTATAATATAGACAATAGACAGTAATAATTTAACCAAGCCATGAAGCAGAATCATCTACAAACATTTATTCTAAATATTAAACAGAATGCAACACTTAAGTATTAACTTTGTATCTGTAATGAGACATAGAAGTTCAGAATTTGACCTCCTACAAATCAAATCTGATCATATTGCAAAAAATATAACCAAAAATGTCTCACTCGTACAAAGAAAAGGTCCTCACGATAAATACTGACACTCAAAAATACTGTTCCATCTGTCATGTATTGAACGTCATTATATACAGCTTTTTGCAATATACACTGCCTGACAAAAGTATTAGGACGATAATCTTAGTCTAGTCCTGGTTTAGACCTGAGTTAGACCTACACTGCAATGAGTCCCAATTTTTGCAATAATATGCCTTTACACATGATGAAATTGGCTTTATAGGTCCCATGACATGGTACTTCTTGATGCTTTTATATGGCTCCTTAATGGTTCCCTAATACTGTAAATGAATCCTTCTTCAAAATCAACACTCAGTGCATGAGAAACAGAGATAAGATGAGAAAGAGTAATTTTTCTCTCTCTGAACAGTCCATTATGGGAGTTGTTGCTTGAATGCAAATGAGGAGGACAGAGATGGCCTATAGTAGAGGGTGGGGGCGTGGCCAAACTCTCAGCTCTCAGCTGTGCGCTCTGACCCATTTCTGCGTTTTTGCACGGAGGAAGAGATGAGAAGCGTTCCATTGAAAAATAAACACATTTCCACAGAAAATAAAATTAAACCACTGCTGTTCAAAGGTCCAGAGGCTCAGATAAAGGACTTCCGAGCCTAGAAACACTCGGACGTGCCTCCAGGCAAATAAAAAAACGCATTTCGCATTGCCTAGCGCATTCGCAGTCCAAACTCTCTGGGCGTGATTTACAGAGACGCTGAGTACAGACAGACGGGGGTGGAGCTGCATTTTTCGAGCTAACGTCAATAAGGTGCCTTGTTGAGAATCGCCCGTTTGAGCTGTGTTTTTTTCTAACGCAGAAAAGGATCGCAAATGCTCAGTTTAGACATTTCGCAACTTGTAGCCATGGGAAGGGGGGGGGGCTAAACAGGGTAGGGGAGCTCACATTAACGTTCAAAAACCTCAGAAAGTGAAAATTTCATGCCATGGGACCTTTAATATATCAATAAATTGATTTGATGTCATTACCAATACGTCTTGTTATCATTATTTATGAAAGTTTAGAAATACACAATCGTCCTAATACTTTTGTCAGGCAGTGTATATGATTTGTAATAGAGATGCATCAATCCAACACTGCTATTGGATATCGGTGGATGCACAGAAAAAAATAAAAATAGCTGGAGCGGATATTGGCTTTGTGTAATATCGGTTCAGCCAATATCCTAGTTTAACATATAAATTGATATAATAATAAAATTCCTGGTCAGTCGCCCAGAAAGTCTCAGGATGTTTAAACTTTTTAAGTTGCTCTGTGGTTATTTGTGGGATAAATAAGAGCTCCATAACACACGCAGATCATTTTTTTTTTGTTTTTGTTTTTTTAAACTTTATTTTTGTTTAAATTAAATAAATGCTGTTTTCAGTCTCTGGCTTCAATACCAGTACATATTACTGAAATTGGTATCAAAACTAAAAAAGCTGGATCAGTGCATCCCTGATTTGTAAACTAAACTGTCCTTCTTAAAAGGTCCCATGGCATGAAATTTTCACTTTCTGAGGTTTTTGAACATTCATGTGAGCTCCCCTACCCTGTTTAGCCCCCCCCCCCATGGTTAAAAGTTGCGAAATGTCTAAACTGAGCATTTGCGATCCTTTTCTGCGTTAGAAAAAAATCAGAGCTCAAACGGGCGATTCTGAACAAGGCACCTTATTGACGTCAGCTCGAAAAAAGAAATGCAAATGCAGTTCCACCCCCGTCTGTCTGTACTCAGCGTCTCTGTAAATCACACCCAGAGAGTTTGGACTGCGGAGGAGCTACGCAATGCGAAATACGTTTTTTTATTTGCCTGGAGGAACTTGCGAGTGTTTCTAGGCTCGGAAGTCCTTTATCTGAGCCTGTGGACCTTTGAAAGCAGTGGTTTAATTTTCTGTGGAAATGTGTTTATTATTTTTCAATGGAACGCTTCTCATCTCTCCCTCCGCGCAAAAACACGGAAGTGGGTCACAGAGCGGAGCGGAGAGCTTGGCCACGCCCCCACCCCCTACTATAGGCCATCTCTGTCCTCCTCATTTGCATTCAAGCAACAACGCCCATAATGGAGCGTTCCAGAGTGACATTTATGACTCTTTCTCATCTTATCTCTGTTTCTCATGCACTGAGTGTTGATTTTGAAGAAGGATTCATTTACAGTATTAGGGAACCATTAAGGAGCCATATAAAAGCATCAAGAAGTACCATGTCATGGGACCTTTAAACACTCTGGTCACAAACAAAAGTGGAGACGGGCTTGTTTCAGTCTGATCCTGTAAAGTTACACACAGACCTCCTTTCAGCTCCAATCGTGTCAAAGGGAAATATTTTCCTCCTTCTCTTTCATTAATTTCCTCTTCCCCTTTTTTTCTCGTCCGCTCTTTTCTCTCTCTCTCTCTCTCTCTCTCTCTGCTCTGACCAGTGCTCCGTTTTTCCTTCCCCTCTCTCTGTTCTGTCCAACTCCCCATTCCCTCCTCTCTCTCCTCTTCATCCCTTTCTCGCTCGCCCCCGTTGCATGCTTGTGTAGTTTCCATGGAGACCCTCCCTCAGTCACATGACCCTGAACAAAGGCATCACGTGACATTCCTTTGTGCAGGGGTCAGAGGTTGCGTGTCAGAACCAGGGTTCAATTCCAGAGTCCCTCACACATACGAGACTGGCCCCTTTTAGATGCATCTGCATTTCACAAACAGACCATAGGCTACACGTCTCATTTCTCTAAAACATGATTACAGCCGCAACGATTAGTCAGAATAATTGTGACTAGGGTTGTCAAAAGTATGGAAAACCAAATATGAAAACTAGTATGGAAACTAGATACTCATTTGAGTAAATACTGGAGAATCACATTCTGTAGTCTACAGAAAGAGTGGTGGAATCGGTATTGATACTTTGCAGCTGATGCCGTCAACATTCTCTGGGGGTGTGAAGCCAGTTGTAGGCACTGCTCTGTCTGCAGCTCTGTTACTCAAATTAAACTTTAATCTGAGATTTGTTTTTAACACAATTTGACCACAAATGAGAGACCAAAACGGTTTGCAGTGAATGAAAAGATATTCCAGAGAGGGAGAGCAGCGCTGCGCAATCACTGTCACATATGTACACCAGCCGCAGTTGATGAAAAAACAAGACGCCTCCACCTGCGGTCTTGCTGGAGAGAGCAGCTTGTTGGTCAGCGCGATACAGGTGAAACCCCTCCAAATGGAGCGCGCAAGCCGGTATGTCGTCCCCGAGCCAGGGCGACCATCCGCGGCGCCATCTTGGTTGCAAATGAGTCTCTCTCAAATAAAATTACAGTCACAAGTTAGCTAGCATTAGCCAACAGTTTCTCAGTTCGTCACCCTCACCTTTTTGTTGAAAATCAAACTCCTAAACAGGACCATGAACCACTTGTACTGCTCACAGGCTCCTGAAAATGTGCCGTTTAAATCCATTTTGGATTTTTTTTCTTGAGTTTTCAGACTGAAAACTTATTTGTCAAGTGTTTAATGTGTGCATTGTGTCTCCAATGTAACCAGTGAACATTCAAACATAGACAAACATGCACAACACCTCCAGCGTGAGGTCACTGCAAAGTATCAATTGAGTATATTGAGTGTATTCCTTATTAGTATTGAATAATTGTCATCTTATCTGGACTACAAAGACTGACTCATTCTGAAGGCCGGGGCTTAAAGCAATTGCTCTTGAGGACAGTGAAAAACAGGAAGTGATGCCACACACAGGAAATCCCCAAACATGCAAAACAAAACCTCAACAAATGTGCAGAGGAAGTGAGACGACTGAAGCAGAGAGAAACAAATCACCAGAGATCAGGGACCTGAGAGGATCAGGAGAGGAGACCAGGGCACATTGCTGTCACAAACATCTCAAATGCATTCCTTTATTTTGCATCCATTTATTGAACCAGAGTGTTAATCTTTTACTAAGAGAGTCCCTGAGGTGTAGAGCCAGGACCATGTGAGAGCAGCCTGCAGTAGTAGTAGTAGTAATATCAGCAGTACTCACGTTGACTTTGAAGGTGTGCACAGAGTTGTCCAGTAGCAGCACGTTGCACACGGCCTGGGCGTGGCTCCTCTCTCTTTCCAACTCGTTCGCTCGCACATTGTAGGATTTGGCCGAAGGTAAACGAAAGCGCGCGCTCATCACGCTCTCGCCCACGTCTGAAACATATACAGATAAATACATATGTCAACCATTATACGAATAAAACATACAACGACAGGTACAGGAAAGAGTGTGCTCATGACGCCCTCATCCCCGTCTGCAATACACACACAAACAAGTGCATCATTTCTAGGGATGTCAACAATTAATCGACTTACGATTAATTGTCGATCAAGACGTTGGTCGATCAAAATGCGGTCTGATCTCTGCTCTCGGTTTATTTGTTTATTTGTTTATTTACGGATCCCCATTAGTCTCTACAAACATAGAGACTAGTCTTCCTGGGGTCCAATTTAAAATACAATACACTTCAATACATCCAAGCACCATAACAACAGACCAATCAAAACAGTGAGATTAAGTTACATTATCCAAAACACATACTAAACACTTAAAATATGTTACATTCAACTTTATTCAGCATTATAAAATAGTAATTTCTTAACACATTTTTTAAAAACAGCATGATTTTGTATGACCATTATGTGTTGTGGCAGCACATTCCAGTGAGAAATGGCTCTATAGAGAAACGTTGCTTTTAGTGCATTAGTTCTTGGTTTTGGTAAAGTGAAAACTGTGGTTGAGGCTCGTCTTGTATTAAACCTGTGTCTGCTACCGGTAAGCTGTAACTGTGAGACCATGTGTAAAGGTCTGTGTGTTGTCCACACTTTATGCAAGGATACAACTAAATTACAGGCCAGTCTGTCCTTGACTTTCAGCCACGAAAGTTCCTTATGCATAGTACTGATATTAGTCCTAAAAGAGCAGTTTAGAGCAAGACGTGCCGCTCGATTCTGAACTATCTGGAGCTTTTCCAAGTCTTTGTTTGCAGCACTAGACCAAACATTAGGACAATAGTCCAGCTGAGATAAAACAAGAGAGGCAATTACAAGTTTTCTTGTTTCCATTGGCATAAAATAAGCATTGCTTCTAATTATTGCAATATTCCTACTCATTTTAGCAACAATATTATTTATGTGAGTTGACCATGTCATAGTTTGGTCTAATGTGACACCTAAAAGTTTAATTTCCGTGAGTTGTTCCAATAATTGTTTATCGAGAGATATGTTAAGCTTAAGATTTTTTCGGACAGAATACTTTGATCCCAATAGCATACACTTTGTTTTTGTAATATTCAATTTTAAACGGTTCTCCAGAACCCATTTTTGAACAGACATTAGCTCCTGTTGTAAAATGTCATTGACCTGATCCAAGTCAGCTGAGGAGACATGGATGGTGGCATCATCTGCATATACAGTCATACAGGCCTTATCTAGTGCATATGGCATATCATTAATGAAAATACTATAAAGCAAAGGGCCTAGGCAGCTTCCTTGTGGGATTCCACATGAAAGTGTTATGTTATTTGAAAGTGAACCATTAAATGTTACGCATTGTTTCCTATCAGTTAAATAACTGCACATAAACTGTAAAGCTGCACTATTAAAACCATAAGCAGATAATTTCATTTGTAAAAGGCTGTGATCAACAAGGTCAAAGGCTGCACTAAAATCAAGAAACACAGCTCCTATCAATTGTTTACAGTCAATTTGATGCAACCATTGGTCAGTGAGCTCTGTGAGTGCTGTATTGGTAGAATAACCTTCCTTATAAGCATGTTGGACAACCAAAAAAATACAATTCTCATTAAAATAATCTTGAATCTGTTTGCACATAACTCCCTCCATCAGTTTACTCAGAACAGGCAAGATGCTTATGGGTCTACTGTTTTGTCCAGTTAATTGTTGTCTAGAATTTTTAACCAATGGAACAACTTTTGATATTTTCCACAAGTGTGGGTACACACATTCCTCAAAACATACATTGAAAATATGACAAAGAGGCTTGACTATTAATTTAACAGCAAATTTTAGGAGTTTTCCATCCATGTTATCAATTCCACACGGTTTATTGCAGTTCAAATTCTCAAGAAGCTGTAACATTTCTTCATTTCCTATTGGCCTGAACTCAAAGTTGCATTTTTTTCCTTCAATCAATTTCATTGATTTCCAATCTGATCCCCCCACACCCTTTCTTCTGTTGCCAACGAAAAAGATCTCCAATTGTTTTTCTGTCATTACATGTTGTTAAATTGTCACTGAGTGTATTGCATCTTTTCTACTCTGCATCTCCCAGTCGGCGGCACGCGCATACTCAGCGGCCCCTCCCCTACCCACTCTATCACTGTCCTGCCTGGTTAGTGGGGAAACGAAATTTCAAATTCACTCTATGTACATGTACATGATTGTTTTCGACAATAAAGCAAACTATGACTATGAATAAAAATGCATTAATTGCAATTAATCGCTAATCGCAGACACGCGCCAAACTCGACTCACAGCCGGCCGCAGGTGCCAACAGCACTGCCCGGTGTACGCGCGAGGGGCTGCTGAGCTCGAGATTGAACCGCGGCGCCCGGAATGCGTAGTCTCAGCCACAAACCAGCCGCACGAAACCAGCAGCGGCACGTGGTGGTTTAATCCTGGTTTAGTCCAGGTTTAGTCCAGGCCCAGTCCAAGTTTAGACCTGGTTTAGACCTGGTTTAGTTCTGGTCTAGACCTGGTTTAGTCCACATTTAGTCCTGGTCTACTCTCTTAGCCAATCAGGATGCAGAACACAATGTTACACTAAAAAAATGTTACACTATAAAAATAAAAATAAATTGGAAAAAAAAAATAATCCGCCAACTGCGGTAGAGCGAGGGATTACTGTATTTTGTTATTCAGCATCAATACATTTGTCTGCTTTTTACTAAGGAATAATTGAGGAATATACAATATAATAATACTATGATATATTTTTGACTCAGTGTTATGTTACTATAGCTTATATTCTTAAAGATCCTATTGAAACACTCAAATTCAGGTGAAAAACGCCGCTTATCAATTCATCGTAAGTCGATCGATAAGGTCAGTCGACTTTAGATGAATGAATTAATCGATAATTTGCATCCCTAATCATTTCACGTGTGAAACATAGAAATACAAGAGCAGTTGCACACAGAGCTGCAAACCAGCTGCTTGTTTTTCACTCAGTGGAACTAGTTTCCACTTCAAAGCTTTGCTGCATCAGGAACAAGAAATAATAAAATTGCAAAACAGTGATCAAAGCAAAGGGTGTAAGCTCTTTTTAAAAATCTAAAACTATTTTGAGTGTACATTTTCTTTGCTACACTGCACGTGTCATTCATAGTTTAGACACCTTCAGTGACAATCTATAGTGTAAATAATCATGGAAATATCGAAACTATATACTACCTACAGAAGGACTACTATGTCCACAGTATTGTTAAAGGGCCCATCAAAAACAGAGAGAGAGAGAGACTAAGGGGAGGAGCTAGGGGGTGAGAGGTGAGATAATGATAGAGCAGAGCCTAGAGCAGGTCTGAGCCTGAACTCAAAGAATGTCTCAATGGCCCCGCTCTCTCTCCTGTCTTCTCTCTTCATCTCTCTCCCCCCTAAGTCGTGAGTCCTCTCCCTCCCTCTCCCACCCCTTCCTGCACCTTCCCTCTCTCCCCTAGAGAAGGTTCCGGATGCTCTGTTCTTTATGACTTCCTCCTCTGGGTCTTAAACACGACTCACACGACACAACTTCATGTGACAAACACATAAAATTTGGGATTTTATATTTAGACTTTGAATCAGACCTATTCTGGACTTTTCAGACCTTTGAACCATATTATAGTAGTTTCTTCTCATTGACCTCTGAAGTTGTATTTGGAATGATTTGTGCATGTTCGAGTCATCTTTATTCTCCTGGATTGAAGACGTCATTGCGCCGATCTACCCCCGTTTTCAGCTCCACCAGTACACACCCACTGCATAGACTGTATAAAGATGTGGACTAAGGAAGTCACCCACAGCGTTCAGCTCCACTCAAATGAAGCTTGTGATGCTAACAGTTATGGGAGTGAATATGGAGCATAAAAACCCCATGATCATGTAGAGTAGGTTAATATGAACACCAAAATGACAAGGCTCATAGCAGTAGTTACAGAGAGAGGGGTTGCAAATTTTCAAGTCAATGGAAGCCAGGATCAGAAGGAGCCAGAAGTGCCCCCATGCTCACTTCCAATTTGGAATAACGCGGTGGCTAGTGCGCTAGCTATGTCCATTTACAGTCTATGGTCCACTGTGACTTACACAATTCCTTCTCCACTTTTCTTAATCTGTGATACACATAGGATTCAGCAGTGCCACATAGTCATTTTGTACAAATGAAAATAAAACGCTCTGCTCTAGTGTGATGTGCAGCTATCCAAAGAAGGGCCCACAGCATAAGGCAATTTGTTGTCAACACATTTACAACTGGGGCGGCAGTAGCTCAGTTGGTAGAGCATATGCCTCGTGATCCAGGGGTTGGTGATTCGAATCCCGCTCTTGACGGGTTGACCGCATGTGATCCCAGCTCCCACAGATGAGCGCTGCCGTTGTGTCCTTGGGCAAGACACTTAACCCACCTCGCCCCCAATGTCTGTGGACACTGGTAGCCCCCATGGCAGAAGATACATCAAGGCCTGTTGTGACGTGAGCCATCCTCCTGTGGACCCACCACCCGCGGAAGGATTCATGGGGGCTGGTGCATCGTGTTCTGGGCAGCAGAACACTGCTTGGACCCAGAAAATGGAAAAGCGGAAGAAAATGAATGAAAAAAAAAACATTTACGTCAGTTCCCATTGGACACCACAGTTTTCTAACGCAGAAGTCAGTGGACTTGTTTAAATCAAAGAAAATCTTCATTCTAAACCTATATGGAACATATGAAATACATATTGTGCACAGCTGAGTTTAATTTTTCTAGATTTTATTATATTATATTACATATATTATATATATTATTATACAAGTCATTTAGAGTAGTGACTCTGAAAATGGGCACCACATCAAGTACCCAGAAGCAGCAGTAGTAGTAGTATCAATAGTAGTAGCAGTATGAGTAGTAGTGTAGTTACACTCTTCCTGTTGTGGAGACATGTGACCAGAACAAAGCATAGCCAGTGGATCACGTTCAGATTAAAATATTTTTGAAAAGGACACATGCAATTTTAAAGTAAAAAATTTTGAGCAGAAACGGAGTAGTTCAATGTCAATGAATGAGAACAGACATTGGGAGAGGTGAGGAGAGAACAAAGTGAGAAGAGAGGAATATTTGATTTTGGCTTTATCGCTCTCATCTGGATTTAAATGAGATTTGTTGCCCTATTCCATATTATGAGCTCAATAATCCGCTTAACATGTCACATACAGACATCCCTGGTTCAGCCCAGTTCAGTCCTTCTCACTGACCCGGATGTGCGTCATTGTCAGCAATGACAAGGACAATTCGAACTGATCAGTGAAGTGAGGAAGGAGTAAGGAACATTATGCTTCCTTTCATAGCTCCTTTAGTATAAGAACCTGCATACATTTTGCAACATATAAAGCATAAGTATTAAAGAGCCACATCAGCCAGTTTGATTTTATAATGTGCTTATGGCAGCTTTGTGCACATTTGTTCACAGTTAACAGAAACAAAACTTAAAACCACATGGCTCATTTGCATAAACTATAAGCCAGGGGTCTCCAATGGGACACCCAAACAGATGGCAAACTGGGCCAGGGACCCCCTACTATACATAAGGTATAGAATTGTGTTTTATATTAAATTGAGCTTAGTGTCATGTATAAACATTGCTACTCTGTTACGGTACATCCAATACAAGGAAATAATACACAGGTTAATACTGTATTTTCATGTTTTTTTATTTTAAAGATGGGCCAGATAGGCCCTACGGGGTGGATGTGCTACTGCAATTTTTAAACACAACTTGCATATAACAGGTCTATTAAGATCGTTCACTGATTGAACCAAAAAACAAGTGCAAGGGAGAGAGTGGCTGTGCTTCTGCCATTTACACAGACATCTTGCTCAAATACAGAGCTATTCAAATAATGAACAATTAACACAAATCAAGTTAAGCTTTGATCATAGTAGGCCAAGTTAGCTAACGGAGGCCATGGGACGGAGCAGGGATATTTTTTGTTGATATGAGTGATCCGGTGCCTAGCTACCATATGTTGCCGAATGCATGCATAGCATGATGCGTTTGCCTTTATTTCTCGAGTCGCCATGTACGCATTAATGTGCATTTTAAGACATCAAAGAGGGTGGAGGGACAAGGGAGAAATTGATTGGGGAAAAATGAAAAAATATATTGTTTTTAAAAAATATTAAAATATAAAATGATATTATTTTAAAGTAAAATCTAAAGATTTCGCGACCCCCTGCAGTACCTCCGCGACCCCCCTAGGGGTTGCGACCCCCCTGTTGAAGACCTCTGCTATAAGCACTAAAAAGAGCTCACTCCTTGTGCTGCTGATGCGGTCAGCTTCTCTCGGACTAAAGGAAAGCACTCAGTGGAATATATATTATATTGCCAAAAGTATTTGCTCACCTGCCTTGACTCACATATGAATTTAACATCCCATTCTTAATCCATGGGGTTTAATATGACGTTGGTCCACTCTTTGCAGCTATGACAGCTTCAACTCTTCTGGGAAGGCTGTCCGAAAGGTTTAGTAGTGTGTTTATGGGAATGTTTGAACACTCTTCCAGAAGAGCATTTGTGAGGTCAGACACTGATGTTGGACGAGAAGGTCTGGCTCTCAGTCTCCAATCTAATTTATCCCAAAGGTGTTCTAAAGGTGTCTGAGGTCAGGACGAGGCCAGTTAAGTTCATCCACACAAAACTCTCTCATCCATGTCATTATTGACCTTGCTTTGTGCACAGTCATGGTTTGCCATCTCCAAACTGTTCCCACAAAGTTAGGAGCATAGAATTGTCCAAAATCTCTTGGTGTGCTGAAGCTTTCAGAGTTCCTTTCACTGGAACTCTGAAAAACAACCCCACACCATAATCCCCCCCTCCAAGTTTGGCATTGTGCCAAAGTTTACACTTGGCACAATGCAGTCAGAGAAGTACTGTTGTCCTGGCAGCTGCCAAACCCAGACTTGTCCATCAGATTGCCTGATGGAGAAGCACTATTCGTCACTCCAGAGAAAACATCTCCACTGCTCTAGAGTCCAGTGGGGACGTGCTTTACACCACTGCATCCAATGCTTTGCATTGCATTTGGTGATGTACGTATGGCTTGGATGCAGCTTCTCGGCCAAGGAAACACATTCCATGAAGCTCTCTACGCACTGTTCTTGAGCTAATCTGAAGGCCACATGAAGTTTGGAGGTCTGCAGCATTTGACTCTGCAGAAAGTTGCGCACTATGCATCTTAGCATCTGCTGACTCCGCCCCGTCAGTTCACATGGCCTACCACTTCATGGCTGAGTTGCTGTTGTTCCCAATCACTTCCACTTTGTTATAATCCCACTGACAGTTGACTATGGAATATTTAGGAGTGAGGAAATTTCACGACTGGACTGGACTGCACAGGTGGCATCCTATCACAGTAGCACACTGGAATTCACTGAGCTCCTGAGAGCAAACTTTTTTTTCCCGCAAATGTTTGTAGAAACAGTCTGCATGCCTAGGTGCTTGATTTTATACACCTATGGCCATGGAAGTGATTCTGATTATTTGGATGGGTGAGTGAATACTTTTGGCAATATAGTGTATGTGTTCTTTCTGTGAAAGGAATGTGCTGCTGATGGTCTTTATTGCATTGGGGGTGGTTTTAAACTTTTCAGAGATTGTATGTGTGCAGATCATAAGTGCGCTGTGTGCAGGTCATACATGTAGGTCATATGTGTAGGTCATAAATGTGACCTACATTTATGACCTACACATATGACCTATATATACACGTGTACGGTCACTTCATGTAAACTAATATTGTGATGAAAACATTGGCTATAAAGAGCAAAAGGTTTAAATAATTCTCATAAGGCTCAGTGCAGTCGTGAAGGATGTTGTGCTTGTTGAAGTCTGGTTTCTGGGAGTTGTAGTTTTTACTCAACCAGCTGTTGTTCCGCTGGTTAGGAGGATCCAGATCCACCAAAAGCAGCAAGAGCTCCTTCTTCTCATTGCTCCTTACTCTTTGACCTCATGACACAACTCGCAGAGGTCAAAGGAAAGGAAGACGCAGGAGAAGGAAAGAGGAATTTTTGCCCCATTTCGGGCTGGGTCTGACTACTGGTATCAGTGCTGACATAAAAAGTTTGGTTGATTGAATATCAGTTCAGTTGTATATCTCCAAATTGGTGCAATAAGATGATTTACTGCCAATGTTGTTCCACAACATATCAATTAAACTTGTATTTTTCAGCGCTCTTCTGTAGTTACAAAACAACTGTTAATGAAAAAAATAAAAAAATACAAATTTCAGTCTCGGCACTATCGGGTATCGCAGATACATAAAGTCAAGTATCGACAGTATTATTGAACAGAAAAAGCTGGACTAGTACATCTATAGTTCCCCTGTTCAGTCCTGGATCCTCCAACTGCAGATGAACTGTGTTGAACTTTGGCCTTTGATCTCTGTATTCAGGGTTCTCAGCTGTTCCTCTGACACATGCTAACACAACATGCTAACAGCTCCCTTACATTAGTGCTTCAGTCCATGACCTCTTCCCTTTGTATTTTTCAATGCAAGGCCAGAGCATATCTAAGCTCAGACCATAGACTTTAGAAAGTATAGAGACTATGGCTCAGATCAGGACTGAGGAAGTGTGGGTTTAGTTTTATGAGACCTCTGAGCCTAAAACATTTACAACTCTAAGGCTCCTGCAGTGAGGGACTCCAGACCAGAATCCATACACTGTACTTCCTTTATACAGCTAACCCACTAGCCACTGTGCTCCAAACAAGTTACAAGCTCTCTCTGTAACTGCTGCTGTCAGACTCCTTATTTTGGTTTTAAAATGTTGGTCTACATGATCCCGGGGTTTTTATTTCACCATTTTGTCAAATCAGGCACCTTTTCTCTGAGGTCACTCCCGCTAGCGTTAGCAACAGTTTTGATTGACAGTTTTGCCAAGCGCCTGCTCCCACCAGCAGACAGGAAGGGGTTTGACCCCTAACAGTAACAACCTCACTCCTGATTGGCTCTTTGGTTGCTATGATACGTGGTTGCAATTCCATATACGGAACTGGGTTCCAGATTAGTCGCTATGACTGCTAATGTCGACTAGCTTCATTTTGATGATGATGCTATGGTGATGTCACACTCAGTTTGTCCACTTCTTTAAGCAGTCTGTGGTCTGAATGTCGATCCCGGTTCAGGCCTGGTTCTTTTCTCTTCAGAGGAATGTGACAGGTCTGAACAGGTTTAAGCTTCACTCTGAGCCACAGTGCAGCACAAGGCTCATACTTCTACTGTACTACTACTGCTACAGACTGTGTAATAGTGCTATTGTTACTACACTGAGTACCACACACTCAACCAACACTGAGATAGTCTGAGAGTGTTCTGTAGTAGCCGTTCCCTCACACCCATTCAGAAGAACCCAAACATGGTTCCTGACGGTGAGCTCCTCTCCTGGTACCTGACCTGGTACAAGGCCTGGTGCTGCACCTGTCTCTATGGAGTCAGAATAATTAAAAATACTTCAACAATCCGAGAACATTCCTTCACTTTTAGTTATTACAGTGTTCCACAAAGAGTCAAAAAGAGACGCCCCAGGACACGATTAGGCTCCAACACACCCATAGGTACTGCAGTATACTGTACTACAACTACTGCAGTGCTCCTATACAACAAATACTGGACTAAACCACTACTTCAAAGACTACAGTAATCCTGTACAACAAAAACACAGGAGTACACAGGAGGCATACACAGGGCAGTACTACAGGGTGAGTACTACGTGTCCTACATAAATTAGGTCTAAATCCCAAAGGAGCTGAGGAAACTGAATTAAGGTCAAATATGTTTTTGTGGCTTTACTCACAACTATCATCCTACTACTGCTACTACTGCTACTACTAGTACTCCTTCCACCACTACCACTACGTTATTAGTGGTAAACATATCCAAAGAAATGAAACGAAACTCAGTCTTACTTTTCAGATACTTTATATTATTTCATGTCTCACAAATTATGAAATTACTCAAGTAGTAAAATTATTTTTAATATTATTTTGAAGTATTCTTCTCTACAACCTCTTTGCCTGGTGATGTGTCCCTCAGACTGCTCTATAGCTAAAGCTAACCTCATATTTTGGGCTGGCATTACTGAAGATATACAGTAGGAAGTAACTAAATCTCCTTTGAATATTCATTAAAGGGCCCATTTTACTCTATTTTCTGATCTCTGTTCTAATGTTGTTTCCTCATTACAACCAGACCTAGAGTTGTATTTTGTTTCATTCATACATGTTTAACAAACAAACCCTGCAGATTTAGGCCGAGTTCTTCTCTCAAACAGAAAAACCCTGTTCCACCTTGTGATGTCATGTAGTAATACAGGAAGAGCTGGACTGTGTTTTTAAATACCATACACCTAACAGAATCATTTGGATCATTTTAACCCCAAAATTGCCAAGTTCTACTGAACTTAAAGGGATATGCCACCCCCAGGTCAAACTTGGGCATCTCCCCACAGTCCAGAGACTAAAATAAGTGGTGGAAAGCGTTTTTCTGGTCACCCAGCCATTGTCCAGGTCTGTCAGCACTGCCCCCCGCGGTATCTGCAGCTACTCCGCGTTAGACTGGAGTCTAACGTCGCCAGAGAAAGATTTCGGCCAAAAGGAATTAATTTGCTCGATGCGTTTCCCAATTACTTTCTGTGTAGTGCGCATTCATATCGAGTGACACACAGCCGAAGCACACACCACGCTGCGTAACAGGGGAACTGCCTTCCTGGTGCGTAACAGGGATTCCCCTGTCAGCGTGCTGTGTGCTTCGGCTGTGTTTTTCCGCACTGAAAAATAGTTCCCACCCAAAATGACCAAGTCAAGCTCTCCATGTTGATTTGCACATTTATTTGCACTCGATATGAATGCGCACTACACAGAAAGTAATTGGGAAACGCATCGAGCAAATTAATTCCTTTTGGCCGAAATCTTTCTCTGGCGACGTTAGACTCCAGTCTAACGCAGAGTAGCTGCAGATACCGCGGGGGGCAGTGCTGACAGACCTGGACAATGGCTGGGTCACCAGAAAAATGCTTTCCACCACTTATTTTAGTCTCTGGACTGTGGGGAGATGCCCAAGTTTGACCTGGGGGTGGCATATCCCTTTAAGGTGAAAGGAGCTCAAAAACTAAACTAAATGACATCACAAGGTGGCACAATGCATGCTGAGCTTTGGAGATGTAGACAACCTACTAATAAATGGTTACTAAAAATGTGTGAATGAAACAAAGCACAACACCAGGTCTGTTTTTGAGGAGATAACAGCATTCTAACATGTCTTAAAGCTCACAAGAATCCATTTTGTGTCAAATAATCATAATTATTCGGAAACAGCGAATAATAAACAGGCTGCGCTGATGCGTCACTAAACATTCGGTTTAAACTCATGATAAACACGTTCACGTGCACGGCGGTTCCGCGTCACCTGGTCGCGTGTTCCGGAGTGATGCGAACGCGCTGCTGTCACCGAAAATCTGCGAATGCAGAACCATTACGTCATTCACCAACGGTCCAGCGCGCGCCTCATCCCCGCCACCGAAACCGGGGCACGCGCACGAGCATCACCGAGTCTCCCCGAGTCCACACCGACCCCCGTACCGCTCACCGTATCGCTCCCAGCAGAGGCAGCAGCAGAGCGGCAGAGAACAGAGCGGAATGTGTGCGCAGCCCCCGGTCTGCGCTCTGCCGCTTCTGCCGCTTCTGCCGCTCCACCGCCTCTCGCGCAGACACAGGCGGTGTGGCGATGATGCGATTTCAACACGAATCACGTTAAAAGCGGCTTTAATCCGCCTTGGTAGCAATAATAACAGAATCCAGGGTTTAGGGGCGAGATTAGCAGCGACAGCGCAGAGAAAACGCGAACAAAACGTTTAATAATCAAGAAGACGTAGCGGATTTTTGACGCTTGAGTGCAACCAGCGCTCCTAAAGCGAAAGCGCAGCGCAGTGTTCCACGAAACATAAGCAACAGAACCGGACCCGGGTCAGATCCGTGCAGCCGTGTGCATGAACGCGTGCGGGGTACCGGGGTCTGACCGCTGCGTACACCGCTTTAGCCCCGGTTTGAATGAGCTAACCGCGCTAGCTAACAGGCCGACCACATACCGTAGCACAACACTGTTACAACATTATCCACGGTTCTTAAGCGTTATGGACCCACATGCAGCACCAGAACCAGACAAGAACCCAAACAGCAGCGACAGCGCTGAAGCCGCGTGCCACGGAGGAGTTCCTCCGCGGAGCCTCGGCTCTGACAGCGGAGCCTCCTGCAGACGTCAGCCGAGGAGAGATGCGGGACTTACCGTCACAGAGAGCTCCAGGGGCGGCCAGCTTTCACGGTGTGCGCTCAGCGGCGACAGAAACAAAACGCCTAAACATCCACGGAACAATCAGGCCGAAGCTCCGCGGCCACAGAGACATCCATCCAGCGCGGGGCCTCCTCCGGGCTCCTCCGTCACACTGGCCTCGGCCCCGGGCATGGGTTAGAACAGCGGCTGCCTTCGAAGCTTTAGTTCCGGGCTCAGATCCGGGCACAGCGGGAGATCCTCCGGTACATGCTGCAGAGAAGCGGTGAGATCCAGAGAAAGGCGGCGGACAGAGGCGGCACGGCTGCGGTTCGCTCCGGGTTGGCTCCGGTTCGCTCGGATCGTTGTTGTGCAGCTGCTCTGCTTTTGCCTTCAGCAGCGGCGTCAGCACGCACAGAGGCACGTACAGAGGGACGTACAGAGGCACGCACAGAGGCACGTACAGAGGCACGTACAGAGGGACGTACAGAGGCACGCACAGAGGCACGCACAGAGGCACGTACAGAGACAGAGGCACGCACAGAGGCACGCACAGAGGGACGTACAGAGGCACGCACAGAGGCACGTACAGAGGCACGTACAGAGACAGAGGCACGCACAGAGGCACGTACAGAGGCACGCAGAGATAGAGGCACGCACAGAGACAGAGGCACGCACAGAGGCACGCACAGAGGCACGCACAGAGACAGGCACGCACAGAGACAGACCTGCGTGAAGTTGCCCCCCCATCAAACGCACACCTACACAAAAAAATATGTCAAACGTTTGTGCTTCGTTTGTGCTGTTTTGTGCTGCAAAAAGTTTCAACTTTGACATATTTTTTGTGTAGGTGTGCGTTTGATGGGGGGCCAACTTCACGCAGGTCAGAGACAGAGGCACGCACAGAGACAGAGGCACGCACAGAGACAGAGGCACGCACAGAGGCACGTACAGAGACAGAGGCACGCACAGAGGCACGTACAGAGACAGAGGCACGCACAGAGGCACGTACAGAGACAGAGGCACGCACAGAGGCACGCACAGAGGCACGCACAGAGACAGAGGCACGCACAGACGCGTACAGGGGCGGGGTGTTTGCAAACGAGGGTCACGGTCCAGTAGAGGGCTCGCGAGAGGTTAAAGGTTAAACTTGTGGCTAAACTAATAGACTGTATATAAATAAGCGATACATTTGTGAAGATGACTCTGACGCTGCGCATTTCTGAGACGCACAAAGGAGCATTCCGACTCCCACATTTGACACTTTTTCATTTTCAAATATTTTTCCTAAAAAACAAAACAAAAAAAACATAAAATTGTTTCCCTATTTTTCCCCCCTTTGTATGACAGGTTTTTGTGATTCTTTCATTTTTACTTAATTTGGTAGATTGATTCCTGTTGCAAATATATAATATTATGACAAAAGTGCAAAGCAGTGATGAAAGGAAAGGGTAAAGGCTCTTAGAAAAAAAAAATCTAAAACAAGTTTAGTTTAAGTTATTTTGAGTTTTCTACATTCCACATGTGTTGTTCATAATTTTGATGCTTCAGTGAGAATCTACATCATGGAAATTTAAAAGAGACATAAATGAAAAGTGTGTCCGGTGTACTGCTGCCTGGTCGTGTGTATAAACGTGACACCACAGTCACATGACTGACATACTTTAAGCCTGATCAAGAGGTGTGAGTGTGTGCTGCCCTCGTGAGGTGGAGGCGGGAGCTGCAAAGGAAAGTCTGGATGTTTCTCAATTCCTAGGATCCTTCGATATTGCTCCAAAGACCACTTTGTAACACTCCATCACAGAGTGTCCTCACAGCTCCTGTGAGCATGCATGGATACGATAACACAATAAAACCCAGAGTTTTAATAACATCAATGCTTCTACAAATGAAAAGTATTCTGAAGTGTCTTTATGTGCTTATATGTGAATAATGAAGGCTAAGCGAATCATCTGTTAAAATAAATAAATAAATAAATGCACAGCCTAAAACATGTTCAGATGATCATTTGTTCCCCAGTTCTGTTCTTAAAAAGATATTGCTCAGTGTGCTGCATTTGTCCTGATTTGAATTAACTTGAGCTGATATGTCTTAATTGCAGCAATTTGATTGTGCAATGACTTTTATTTTACAGTATTAAAATGCATTTTACTGCTTTAATAAAGTTTTGTTAAAAAATTAAGTTACAGTGAATTGTGGATAATTTCAAGAGCTCCAAGGCAGCCAGGGATCCTCGGTAAAAGTGGAGACGTGGGGGGCATGGGGTGAATTGGAAGACCACTTGGCAGAGCTCTGATGATGTGGATCTTTCTGAAGTGGTTCAGAGGCTGAGCATTTTGGCAACTGGGAAACACTCTCTGTGTGATATTAAAGGAATAGTGTTTTTTTTCTTTTTCTTTTTTATGTGAATCTGTATGGCTTCCCCTTCAACAGTGTTGTGAGATTAACACTGACTTACCCCTGACAGCGTGATCTGGGCCCAGTTCTCCTCCGGATTCCGTAGCTCGTGAACGTAGTTCCGGTAAGATTGCAGGGACATTTAATAAAGCTTGTTTTTCTTCTCAAAACAACATTTGTCCAAAAAGTGATATATTTGCGTCACAAACAGTTGTCCGCTAAAAATTCAGCAGCCTAATTCACATTGGGGTTATATTCTCTCGACTCGCATCACATTACAAGTGAACAGGCTAATAAGCTAATCTGAATTTTTAGCAGACAACTTTTTGGACAAATGTTGTTTTGAGAAGAAAAACAAGCTTTATTAAATGTCCCTGCGAACTTACCGGAACTACGTTCACGAACTATGGAACCGGAGGAGAACTGGGCCCAGATCACGCTGTCATGGGTAAGTCAGTGTTCATCTCACGACACTGTTAAAGGGGAAGCCATACAAATTCACATTAAAAAAACCCAAAACACACTCACAAAGAGATGAATAATTCTGTTAAAGGTCCCATGGCATGAAATTTTCACTTTCTGGAGGTTTTTGAACATTAATGTGAGCTCCTCTACCCTGTTTAGCCCCCCCCCCCATTCTGAACAAGGGAAATTTCTGACATCACACTCAGGGAAAAATGCAAATGCAGTTCCACCCCCCGTCTGGATGTCTACCCAGCGTCTCTGGAACTCATGGCAATAGAGTTTGGACCGCAAACGAGCTACGCAATGCGAGATGAGGTTTTTTTTTTATTTGCCTGGAGGCACGTGAGAGTGTATCCAGGCTTGGATGTCCTTTATCCTAGCCTCCGAACCTCTGAAGCAGCAGTGGTTTAATTTTATTTTCTGTGGAAATGTGTTTATTTTTCAATGGAAATCATCTCATATCTTCCTCTGCGCTTAAACGCGGAAGTGGGTGACAGCGCACAGCTAAAGAGGAAAGAGCGGAGAGTTTGCCCCGCCCCCCCTGCACTGGCCTGTCTCTGTCCTCTTCATTTGCATTCAAGCAACAACGCCCAGAATAAAGTGTTTCAGAGAGATATTTTTACTCTGACTGTGTTCATGGGGCTTTCTCATGCACCGAGTCTTGATTTTGAAGGATTCATTTACAGTATTAGGGAACCATTAAAGGCAAATTAACGTTTTTTTTACAATCTGAGCCTTCTTTCGGCAATAAAACAAGTAGTTTTACTCACCCATAGCAGTTTGGTGTCAATTGGAGCAGTATCGCAGAACTTATGTTGAGCCGTTCTGTTCTACCACTGATCCCGTATCCGTTAGCGTGAGTGCTCGGGGCACTGATTTGCGGTGTCCAAATAACACAAACTTTAGCACTTTTCAAATCACAGAAGATCGCTGTGCCAGGGCAGACTTTCAGTGGATTCCAAAACGGCCTGAAACCCGATATCGCAACAGTTCAGAGCGGTGTTAGCTTCTTTCGGACTAGCTGTGTTTACGAAACAGCTGAGTTCACGCATGCGCACTGTCCTCTCTGATGACGGCATCAATTGAAACTATAGCTGGATATCGGGTTTCAGGCCGTTTTGGAATCCACTCAAAGTCTTCCCTGGCACAGCGATCTTCTGTGATTTGAAAAGTGCTAAAGTTTGTGTTATTTGGACACCGCAAAGTAATGCCCCGAGCATATGATACGAGCACCATGTTAACGGATACGGGATCATTAGTAGAACAGAACGGCTCAACATAAGTTCTGCGATACTGCTCCAATTGACAGCAAACTGCTATGGGTGAGTAAAACTACTTGTTTTATTGCCGAAAGAAGGCTCAGATTGTAAAAAAAACGTTAATTTGCCTTTAAGGAGCCATATAAAAGCATCAAGAAGTACCATGTCATGGGATCTTTAAAGTAAATTCAACATGTTTATTGAATGTTTCTGCCAAAACCTCAGTTACACATTATTTACAT
Source organism: Paratrypauchen microcephalus (assembly GCA_036785185.1). Classification (NCBI taxonomy): domain Eukaryota; kingdom Metazoa; phylum Chordata; class Actinopteri; order Gobiiformes; family Gobiidae; genus Paratrypauchen; species Paratrypauchen microcephalus. Next base: position 4,504,691 of record JAVJIX010000068.1, on the reverse strand, counting down.
GTTAAATAGATTCAGTCAGAAAGCACAGTTTTTATACAAGTTCACAAACAAATAGGCTCCAGGATCTATGCAGATCATGGCCTGGATGCCGTCCCTCCGGGCAGTACGATGTTAGGCCTTCTCCTGTGTGATCATGGCCTGGATGCTGTCCCTCCGGGCAGTATAAGGCGCATGCTTAAGTTGTAGTAGGCTTGCAGGAAAAAGGTTACCATTGGGGGCGTACATCTCCTCTCCTTTCTGACCCATGAGTGACCGCAGCGCTTTATTCCTGGACAGGATCTTATCATAAAACTCCACACCTCCGTTAGCATAGAGCCGGGAGATGGCGGCTGCACGGCGGTCTGAGCTGTAGTCCACAAACTGCCCCACAGTGTCGGAGCACAGTAAGTATGAGACAGCACCGAGGCAGAGAGAGAGAGCGTTCACTGCCGCTCTGAACACTACAGGCCCACTGTGCAGACCAAAGACCTGCTTTAAGAGCACGCTGTAGAGCCAGATTCCACCCACACATGCCGGCGCCACCGCCGCACTCAACACCGGGAGGTAACCATCCAGCCGCGCCACCTCACGAGCCAATGCAAACTTCTGAGCGTGCTCAGAAAGCACCAGGGCATGTTTGAGGGCAGAGCCTGTGGTACTGCTCCAGTCCACGGTGCGGCCGTTGATGAAGATTGTACGGTCAGTGATGCCTGTAGTGTCCTCTTCACTGCTGTTGAAGTTGGCAGGGATCCCCACACGCACACCAGAGGGCAGCAGAGGCAGCCCCGCCCCAACAGGGTGGAACCCAAACGATGCAAATGCAAAGAACTTCTGCGGAGAACTGATGCAGTAGTCCTGAAGAACCTGGGGATGGAATCGGGAGGGGGGGGGGATTAGTGACTCACAATGAGTAATATTATAATTAAATTTATAGATGTTACAGTACAACGGCTAAATCAAGTGTAAACCAGCACTAAACCAGGACTAAACCCTAACCCAGACCTGTTGGAAAAGTTTCTCCAGCTTTGGGGATAATTGGACCGGCTCTCCTTTAGACCAGGCCTGGTACAGGGAGCAGAAGATCTGGTCTGGAAGTAGGTGCTGCACCAGGTTGAATCCCAAGAGTCCGGAGCATGTGGAGATGAGGAGCGGAGAGCGATACTTCTGCATCAGAGCAGAGACACGTAGCCAGCCCGACGCCATGGCAACAGGACACAACACTGCAAAACAAAGAGACATGGTGTTAGGGTCAGCGGATCATCTCAGGAGTTTAATGTTTTAAAAGTCCTACATTACACAAAACTGACTTTTGTGATCTTTAAAGGGACAGTGTGTAAGATTTTTACCCGTTAATTACTGAAATACCCATTCAAAAATACATTGTTTTCCAAGCCTTTTCACTTCCATCATGAAATCATATATTATATATATATATTACAGTCACATAAAAGGGGGATCTTCCCCATGCAGAGGCAGCCATTTTGAATACGAGAGCCGCAGAAGGACATTTGGGCTCCGCCTTCGGCAAGGCTCGTGGTTTTGGGTAAACAACGACAAGCATGTCCCGGATCAGACGTCGTAATGGATCTAACACGTGTTTTGGACTAAATTGTTTTACTGGATTTTATTTGCTGGATCCTTACGGACAAATTGAGAGCAAGTTTATGGTGAAATACAGAGTTTGACCTGTGCAAAGCATTCTAAGGTAAGCTAACCTCGTTTTGTGCTTTTCCGTATAAAAGCCCCATGTGCTCGGGGAGTGATTGTTGTGCAGGAAAATGAATTGCATAGACAAAAAGAGGAGACTGTAAGGTTTCATTTGATGTGTAGAGTGTCATGGTACATGATCGGGAATGTGTGTTTTCATGAGAAAAGAAAAAAAAAACGGGACCGCGCGGCACGCAGGTCCCTCGAGGTCTGCCGTAGCTAAAACAGAAAGTGCAATAGCACCATCCACCTATGCGCCACGAATCCTACACACTGGGGCTTTAAGTCATTTTAAAGAGATAGTTGTTTTTTTTTTAATGTGAATCTGTACGGTGTCCCCTTCAGCAGTGTCGTGCATTAACACTGACTTACCCCTGACAGTGTCCTCTGAGCACAATTCTGCCCCAGTTCTAAAGTAGATCCGGCAAGTTAGCGGGGACAGTTAATAAAGCTTGTTTTTATTCTCAAAACAATATTTGTCCAAAAAGTTATATATTTGTGTCACAAAACAGTTGCACACAAAAAAGTCAGAAGTCAAATCGCTTGGTGCTATTTTCTGTCGAGTCATATTACTGGACGTCCATTATTATTATTAGCCTGTTCACTTGCAAGTGGCCATGTTTACAAGTGAACAGGCTAATAATAATGTCTACATCTCCAAAGCTCAAAATGTTCTGATCCACTTTGTGATGTCATGAAGTGTATTCACTTAACTTTCAAGTTAACAGCTCCTTTTGCCGCTAGTTCAGTAGAGTTTGGCAATTCCGGGGATGAAATACTGTAATCCAAATTATTTCAGTGATGGTATATGGAGTTTAAAAATGCAGTGGAGTACTTCCTGTTTTACCACATTACATCACAAGTTACAAGTTTTCTGTTTGAGAGAAGAACTGCTTTCATCTTTGCTGTGGTTGCCAATTCGAGCAAAGTGGATATTAGGACTCACGGGATACAGGAAAGCCTCTGATAGTCCACACTAGTCTGTGATGGGTTAAAATCACCTGTCACTCACTCTTGACAGAGGCAGAAAAGCTGTATCTGAGGGGTTGCACGTGTCTGGAGCGGAAGACACCTTTAACTATGATACACTAATGCTACCACTCTGCCAGTTAATGCCCCACATGCGTCATCTCTTCACCAAACTTCACCAAATACCACATCTGGCTGCGTCATGTGTCTGATCTTGCTAGATATTAGTCACACACCAGAGTTTTAACGTGTACATGAATGTCATCCACACAGTGTTTTAACATGTACATGAATGTCATCCACAGTGTTTTAACATGTACATGAATGTCATCCACACAGTGTTTTAACATGTACATGAATGTCATCCACACAGTGTTTTAACATGTACATGAATGTCATCCACACAGTGTTTTAACGTGTACATGAATGTCATCCTCACAGTGTTTTAACATGTACATGAATGTCATCCACACAGTGTTTTAACATGTACATGAATGTCATCCACACAGTGTTTTAACGTGTACATGAATGTCATCCACACAGTGTTTTAACATGTACATGAATGTCATCCACAGTGTTTTAACGTGTACATGAATGTCATCCACAGTGTTTTAACGTGTACATGAATGTCATCCACAGTGTTTTAACATGTACATGAATGTCATCCACACAGTGTTTTAACGTACACATGAATGTCATCCACACAGTGTTTTAACGTGTACATGAATGTCATCCACAGTGTTTTAACATGTACATGAATGTCATCCACACAGTGTTTTAACGTACACATGAATGTCATCCACACAGTGTTTTAACATGTACATGAATGTCATCCAGTGTTTTAACGTGTACATGAATGTCATCCACACAGTGTTTTAACGTATACATGAATGTCATCCACACAGTGTTTTAACGTGTACATGAATGTCATCCACAGTGTTTTAACATGTACATGAATGTCATCCACACAGTGTTTTAACGTACACATGAATGTCATCCACAGTGTTTTAACATGTACATGAATGTCATCCACACAGTGTTTTAACGTACACATGAATGTCATCCACACAGTGTTTTAACGTACACATGAATGTCATCCACAGTGTTTTAACATGTACATGAATGTCATCCACACAGTGTTTTAACGTACACATGAATGTCATCCACAGTGTTTTAACATGTACATGAATGTCATCCACACAGTGTTTTAACGTGTACATGAATGTCATCCACACAGTGTTTTAACATGTACATGAATGTCATCCACACAGTGTTTTAACATGTACATGAATGTCATCCACAGTGTTTTAACATGTACATGAATGTCATCCACACAGTGTTTTAACGTGTACATGAATGTCATCCACACAGTGTTTTAACATGTACATGAATGTCATCCACACAGTGTTTTAACATGTACATGAATGTCATCCACACAGTGTTTTAACGTGAACATGAATGTCATCCACACAGTGTCACAGATCTCACCTCAGAGCTCTCTCGTGGCTCCTCTCTCCGTGACATAAACACGCGGGACGTGGGCTCTTTTCGGGTACGATCCTCACCGTGGATCCATGACGTGCCGTAACGCGCTCTGTCCGTGTGCACTGTCGTAACAGGCACAGTGTTTACGACAGTCACGTGGCTCACATCAACCTCCTGACCTAATTTTTATTTTTGTACTAAAACAAGGAACTAAAAGTGGCCATTAAAAGGAAGTAAGTTGCATTTTTTTTCCTCAAACATAAGAGCAGCTCTCTCATGCTGGATGTGAAGAGACAAATAAAGAGTTCTTTATTTTTTTTAATGTACAAGATTCACTTTTGCAATAAGAAAAATGCCTTTAAATTACGACTGCAAAAAGTTGTTTTTATGAATGGGTGATGAGGGATTCGAACCTTCGACCCTGTGCACACGCCAGTCCGAATGTGTTGCGGCCTGTGTCTTTAAGAAGCTCGTCACGCCGTTTCCCTGGCAACACGGGCAGGCGATGGAGACGAAAAGGCTACATCGCAATCAAATATATTACTAATTATCAGATGAGCCAACACAGACCTACTCCCTAGAACTTTACAAAGAGGCTATTCATAATTAGACTTATAATGTTACTGCAATATTTACAAAATGTAATCGTACAGTCTCTCCGCTTACCCCTGCTTGCAAAAACCTCCAGGTTGAACCCAGGACTAAACCAGGTCTAAACCAGGGCTAAACCAGGGCTAAACCAGGGCTAAACCAGGGCTAAACCAGAGCTAAACCAGGTCTAAATCAGGACTAAACCAGGGCTAAACCAGGACTAAATCAGGACTAAACCAGGGCTAAACCAGGGCTAAATCAGGACTAAACCAGGGCTAAACCAGGGCTAAATCAGGACTAAACCAGGGCTAAACCAGGGCTAAACCAGGGCTAAATCAGGACTAAACCAGGGCTAAACCAGGGCTAAACCAGGTCTAAATCAGGACTAAACCAGGGCTAAACCAGGGCTAAACCAGGGCTAAACCAGGTCTAAATCAGGACTAAACCAGGGCTAAACCAGGGCTAAACCAGGTCTAAATCAGGACTAAACCAGGGCTAAATCAGGACTAAACCAGGGCTAAACCAGGGCTAAACCAGGTCTAAATCAGGACTAAACCAGGGCTAAACCAGGTCTAAATCAGGACTAAACCAGGGCTAAACCAGGGCTAAACCAGGTCTAAACCAGGACTAAACCAGGGCTAAACCAGGGCTAAACCAGGGCTAAACCAGGTCTAAACCAGGACTAAACCAGGGCTAAACCAGGTCTAAATCAGGACTAAACCAGGGCTAAACCAGGGCTAAACCAGGTCTAAATCAGGACTAAACCAGGGCTAAACCAGGGCTAAACCAGGTTCAAGCTCAATCTAAACCAGGTCTAAGTCAGGTCTATAATGGGATGGAGAGTGCCTAAACAGTCTCTCTTCTCTCCGTCTGTTCCGTTTCCGGAGCGGTCCCTTTAAAGCGCAGCGTAATGGGAGCGTCCATTCCGCGTAAAGGAGAACCGCAGCAACCGCGTCTCTGCTGCGTTCCGTTCCGCTGTGGCCGCGTCCAGTCCAACATAGGACCGTCCCTTCCGTCAGACCCCCCCACCACACCGCTCCTAACCCGCTCCTAAACCTGAAGACCCCCGGCAGCGCCTCTCCGGTCCGCCGCTGCAGCGCGCCTTGGTTTCGGACAGACGTGGAGCGGAGCAGCGGTGAGATGTGAGGCCAGTCCCCCGCCTTCGTCTGACTTTAGGGTGAGTATTTCTCTTAAATCTACACGGAGCGGCTCTAACGGAATCGTCTGTACACTGACTACGCCAGAATCAGACCCGTTTTAGTCTTCTTTTCTGTACTCAAAACGCGATGACAGCGCAGCGGATCCGCTCAGAGCCGCAGCAGAGCCACATAATACGAGAGAAAAGAGCCGTTTTAGTCGCGTGAGGAGCCGAAGCGTTTGCGGAAATCCATTTTTGAGGCTGGAGATGAAAAAGGGGCGGACACTGGCGGCGGAACCCACGGTCGGGCCTCGGTTTGGAGGATCTGGGCTGTGCTGTTACCGGCGCGGCAGAACCTGTGTGGTTGGACCGTTATGTTGGGAATATGAGCCGAATGTGAGAGAATAACGGGAATAACGGGAATAACTGGAGACACAGACTCGTCTTCTGCGCAAACGGCTCACGGTACTGGCGGCTATGTGACCAAAGTCCGTTTAGAGGTTTAGATTGGGTTTAGATCAGGTTTAATCCTGGTTTAATCACGGTTTAGACTGGGTGAAGTCCTTGGTTAGTCCTTTTTAATCCTGGTTTAGCGCCAGGCCTGGACTGGTAATTGGGCATACCGGGCATTTTCCCGGTGGGCCAACAGTCCTAGGGGCCGATGCCCTTCTTTTTTTTTTTTTTTTAACTTAGAGATCGGCCCACAATTTAGGACTGAACCAGGACTAAACCAGGACTAAACCAGGACTACATCAGGTCTGAACCAGGACTAAACCAGGACTAAATCAGGACTGAACCAGGACTAAACCAGGACTAATTACATCTAAATCAGGACTAAAACAGGTCTGAACCAGGACTAAACCAGGACTAAATCAGGATTGAACCAGGACTAAACCAGGACTAATCAGGTCTAAATCAGGACTAAAACAGGTCTGAACCAGGACTAAACCAGGACTAAATCAGGACTAAACCAGGACTAATTACATCTAAATCAGGACTAAAACAGGTCTGAACCAGGACTAAACCAGGACTAAATCAGGACTGAACCAGGACTAAACCAGGACTAATCAGGTCTAAATCAGGACTAAAACAGGTCTGAACCAGGACTAAACCAGGACTAAATCAGGTCTGAACCAGGACTAAACCAGGACTAAATCAGGTCTGAACCAGGACTAAACCAGGACTAAAACAGGTCTGAACCAGGACTAAACCAGGACTAAATCAGGACTGAACCAGGACTAAACCAGGACTAATCAGGTCTAAATCAGGACTAAAACAGGTCTGAACCAGGACTAAACCAGGACTAAATCAGGACTGAACCAGGACTAAACCAGGACTAATTACATATAAATCAGGACTAAAACAGGTCTGAACCAGGACTAAACCAGGACTAAATCAGGATTGAACCAGGACTAAACCAGGACTAATCAGGTCTAAATCAGGACTAAAACAGGTCTGAACCAGGACTAAACCAGGACTAAATCAGGACTGAACTAGGACTAAACCAGGACTAATTACATCTAAATCAGGACTAAATCAGGTCTGAACCAGGACTAAACCAGGACTAAATCAGGATTGAACCAGGACTAAACCAGGACTAATCAGGTCTAAATCAGGACTAAAACAGGTCTGAACCAGGACTAAATCAGGATTGAACTAGGACTAAACCAGGACTAATCAGGTCTAAACAGGTCTGAACCAGGACTAAACCAGGACTAAATCAGGATTGAACCAGGACTAAACCAGGACTAATCAGGTCTAAATCAGGTCTGAACCAGGACTGAACTAGGACTAAACCAGGACTAATCAGGTCTAAATCAGGACTAAACCAAGACTAATTATGAGGGGCCGCTCTAAACCAAAAATGCCAGGGCCATTTTTTTGTCCCAGTCCAGACCTGTTTAGCGCTGTTTTAGTCCTGGTTCAGTCCTGGTTTAGTCAGTTGTCTTCTATAATAGCCTTATTGCAATTTAGTTACTCATTATTTTGTCATGCTATGACCATATGGGGATCAAAGAGGACCAAAACAGAGCAAAGACAGGCTTGAACCAGGACTAAACCAGGAGTTCTTGTGCAGTAGACTGGGGTGTTTGGATCAGAAGAGTCAGAGGAAGGAAATGTCCTCTTCCCCCAATTGTTTCCAAGGGTGCTCGGCCTAACAGCCTCCTCCTGTGTGTCAGATGCTCTCCCAGCCTCCTGCATATCCCTGTGTCAGAGGCTGCCAGATGATTTTATACCTTCTATGATTGTACTGACTGCCCTGAATAATCAGTTATTGATTAAGCTGATAACCTTGACCCCCCCAGGACGGCCCTCTGCCCCCTCCCCTTTGCCCCTCGCCCCTCTGCCCCCTGCCATGGCGTCCAGCGCGGTGCCCAGTGAAGACTTGCCCACGTACAAGCTGGTGGTGGTGGGTGACGGGGGCGTGGGGAAGAGCGCTCTCACTATCCAGTTTTTCCAGAAGATCTTTGTCCCAGACTACGACCCGACCATCGAAGACTCCTACCTCAAGCACACCGAGATCGACGGGCAGTGGGCCATTTTAGATGGTAATTGTGCTCCTGTCTGCTCCTCTGGATCTGTTCCTCTGCTCCTCTGGCTCTGCTCCTCTGGCTCTGCTCCTCTGTCCCTACTCCTCTGGCTCTGCTCCTCTGGCTCTGCTCCTCTGGCTCTGCTCCTCTGGTTCTGCTCCTCTGTTCCTCTGCTCCTCTGGCTCTGCTCCTCTGATCCTGCTCCTCTGGCTCTGCTCCTCTGGCTCTGCTCCTCTGATCCTGCTCCTCTGGCTCTGCTCCTCTGGCTCTGCTCCTCTGGCTCTGCTCCTCTGGCTCTGCTCCTCTGGCTCTGCTCCTCTGGTTCTGCTCCTCTGGTTCTGCTCCTCTGTTCCTCTGCTCCTCTGGCTCTGCTCCTCTGATCCTGCTCCTCTGGCTCTGCTCCTCTGGCTCTGCTCCTCTGATCCTGCTCCTCTGGCTCTGCTCCTCTGGCTCTGCTCCTCTGCTCTGCTCCTCTGGCTCTGCTCCTCTGCTCCTCTGCTCTGCTCCTCTGCTCCTCTGGTTCTGCTCCTCTGGCTCTGCTCCTCTGGCTCTGCTCCTCTGCTCCTCTGGCTCTGCTCCTCTGGCTCTGCTCCTCTGCTCCTCTGCTCTGCTCCTCTGCTCCTCTGGTTCTGCTCCTCTGGCTCTGCTCCTCTGGCTCTGCTCCTCTGGCTCTGCTCCTCTGCTCCTCTGGCTCTGCTCCTCTGGCTCTGCTCTTCTGGCTCTGCTCCTCTGGCTCTGCTCCTCTGGCTCTGCTCCTCTGCTCCTCTGGCTCTGCTCCTCTGGCTCTGCTCCTCTGCTCCTCTGGCTCTGCTCCTCTGGCTCTGCTCTTCTGTCTCTGCTCCTCTGGCTCTGCTCCTCTGCTCCTCTGGCTCTGCTCCTCTGCTCCTCTGGCTCTGCTTCTCTGGCTCTGCTCCTCTGCTCCTCTGGCTCTGCTCCTCTGGTTCTGCTCCTCTGTTCCTCTGCTCCTCTGGCTCTGCTCCTCTGTCTCTGCTCCTCTGGCTCTGCTCCTCTGCTCCTCTGGCTCTGCTCCTCTCACTCCTCACACATGTCTGTTGGTTGCAGTCCTGGACACAGCTGGTCAGGAGGAGTTCAGTGCGATGAGGGAGCAGTACATGAGGACAGGGGATGGGTTCCTCATCGTGTTCTCTGTCACAGACAAAGCCAGTTTCGAGCACGTGGACAGATTTCACCAGCTTATCCTGCGAGTGAAGGACAGGTGAGGCAGAGGTTTGAGCTGATTTATGGTTCAAGTGCATATGACATTTGATGTCTGTAGAACATTTATGCAATGTTATGGACCAGATGTAAATAATAGGTGTTTCCTTATGTACCTGCCACAAGTGAACACTAGAGTGCGCACACACGCAGTGATCCCGTTATTAGTTTCGCACTGAAGAGTCAGGCTGTTCCTACGTGAGTCCGTACAGTAAATTTCAAAACTGAATCCAGAACCCAGTTTCTTCTTTATTTTATATCATTGATCCTACATGATATTTAAAGGTCCCATGACATGGTACTTCTTGATGCTTTTATATGGCTCCTTAATGGTTCCCTAATACTGTAAATGAATCCTTCTTCAAAATCAACACTCAGTGCATGAGAAACAGAGATAAGATGAGAAAGAGTAATTTTTCTCCCTCTGAACAGGCCATTATGGGCGTTGTTGCTTGAATGCAAATGAGGAGAAAAGAGATGGCCTATAGTAGAGGGTGGGGGCGTGGCCAAACTCTCCGCTCTCCGCTCTCAGCTGTTCGCTCTGACCCATTTCCGCGTTTTTGCGTGGAGAAGAGATTAGAAGCGTCCCATTGAAAAATAAACACATTTCCACAGAAAATAAAATTAAACCACTGCTGTTCAAAGGTCCAGAGGCTCAGATAAAGGACTTCCGAGCCTAGAAACACTCGGACGTGCCTCCAGGCAAATAAAAAAACGCATTTCGCATTGCCTAGCGCATTCGCGGTCCAAACTCTCTGGGCGTGATTTACAGAGACGCTGAGTACAGACAGACGGGGGTGGAACTGCATTTGCATTTCTTTTTTCGATCTGACGTCAATAAGTTTCCTTGTTCAAAATCGCCCGTTTGAGCTCTGATTTTTTTCTAACGCAGAAAAGGATCGCAAATGCTCAGTTTAGACATTTCGCAACTTTCAACCATGGGGGGGGGGCTAAACAGGGTAGGGGAGCTCACATTAACGTTCAAAAACCTCAGAAAGTGAAAATTTCATGCCATGGGACCTTTAACAATGTCCATTTGAAGTTTCTCTCATTTTGACTTCATTATTAGAGGAGTTTAAGCTCAGAGAACTGTATAGTTGCTAAGTAACAGAATTCTCTAGTGTGATGTTACAATTTCCAGTAATTTTTTAAAGATGCATTGTGTATCTTTTCTGGTGGAGAGTCTGTTACACAATGCACTTTTAAACCTAAAAAAAAGTCGTGTCTGTAATCCCCGGGTCTATCCACATGAAATACACTCTGTCATTATTTCATTCATTAAAACTGTGGAAAGAATATTTGTATACAAGTTGTAGTGACATAAACAAGTCAATGCATAAAATAGAAAATCAGGTTAAGATGTGTCTCTCACCCCTGTTTCTCTTCGTCTCATCATGCCTTTCCTTCCCTGTTCTCCTTCCTCTCTCTACTCTTTTTCTCCTCTGCCCCCTCTCTGTACTCCCTCTCTACCTCCTCTCCCTTTTCTCTCCCTCCTTTCCTCTACCTTTCCCTCCTCCTCCTCCTCCTCCTCCTCCACCCCTCTCTGTTTCTTAGGGAGGCGTTCCCCATGGTGTTGGTGGCAAACAAAGTGGACCTGGTTCATCTGAGGAAAGTGTCTTCTGAGCAGGGCCAGGAGATGGCAGCAAAGCACAACGTCAGTGTCACTTGACACTTTTATTTAAGGACAGACACTGTAGGCTAAACTCTTGGTCTCTTAAAGGAAAATTAACGTTTTTTTTTTACAATCTGAGCCTTCTTTCGGCAATAAAACAAGTAGTTTTACTCACCCATAGCAGTTTGGTGTCAATTGGAGCAGTATCACAGAACTTATGTTGAGCCGTTCTTTTCTACTAATGATCCCGTATCCGTTAGCGTGAGTGCTCGGGGCATTACTTTGCGGTGTCCAAATAACACAAACTTTAGCACTTTTCAAATCACAGAAGATCGCTGTGTCAGGGTAGACTTTTAGTGGATTCCAAAACGGCCTGAAACCCGATATCCAGCTATAGTTTCATTTGATGACGTCATCAGAGAGGACAGTGCGCATGCGTGAACTCAGCTGTTTTGTAAACACCGCTAGTCCGAAAGAAGCTAACACCGCTCTGAACTTTACTTTTCTGTTGCGATATCGGGTTTCAGGCCGTTTTGGAATCCACTAAAAGTCTACCCTGACACAGCGATCTTCTGTGATTCGAAAAGTGCTAAAGTTTGTGTTATTTAAACACCGCAAATCAGTGCCCCGAGCACTCACGCTAACGAATACGGGATCATTAGTAGAACAGAACGGCTCAACATAAGTTCTGCGATACTGCTCCAATTGACACCAAACTGCTATGGGTGAGTAAAACTACATGTTTTATTGCCGAAAGAAGGCTCAGATTGTAAAAAAAAACGTTACTTTTCCTTTAACATACAAGCTTTTATGTGAAAGATGTCTTAATATTTGATCTAATCAACTCAAATCCATACACTTATATTGTACATTATTACATTGTCATTTCAAAGGATGTTTTCTCAAAATGCATTTCTCCTATAGGGACATAAGTTGCTCCTGTCGACATCTAAGGTTAAAGCGTAAATGATTCCTCTTCTCAGCTAAACTTCTTGTGTCCTTTTCCAGCTTTCTTACCAGTTCAATGATGTTAGGCTCGTAGTTGTTCTTAAAGGGATATGCCACCCCCAGGTCAAATTTGGGCATCTCCCCACAGTCCAGAGACTAAAACAAGTGATGAAAAGTGTTTTCCTGCTCACCCAGCCATTGTCCGAGTCTGTCGCCACTGACCGCCGCGCGAGCTGCTGCTCCTCCGCCTTAGACTGGAGTCTAACGTCGCCAGAGAAAGATTTCGGCCAAAAGGAATTAATTTGCTCGATGCTTTTCCCAATTACTTTGTGTGTAGTGCGCATTCATATCGAGTGCAAATAAATGTGCAAATCAACACGGAGAACTTGACTTGGTCATTTTGGGTGGGAACTATCTTCCAGTGCGTAAGAATACAGCCGTATCACGCACCACGTTGTGCAACAGGGGAACTCCCTTCCTGGTGCGTAACTGGGATTCCCCTGGCAGCGTACTGCGTGATTCGGCCATGTCCTTCTGCACTGAAAAATAGTTCCCACCCAAAATGACCAAGTCAAGCTCTCCGTGTTGATTTGCACATTTATTTGCACTCGATATGAATGCGCACTACACAGAAAGTAATTGGGAAAAGCATCGAGCAAATTAATTCCTTTTGGCCGAAATCTTTCTCTGGCGACGTTAGACTCCAGTCTAAGGCGGAGTAGCTGCAGATACCGCGGCGGTCAGTGGCGACAGACTCGGACAATGGCTGGGTGAGCAGGAAAACGCTTTCCACCACTTATTTTAGTCTCTGGACTGTGGGGAGATGCCCAAATTTGACCTGGGGGTGGCATATCCCTTTAAGATGCGTGAAGAGTTCCTCAGTCGTCCAGGTAGAATCCATGATCTATCTATCTATATACAAAGGCTGTGTCCCACCATAGTGGGGTAGCCTAGACAGGGCATACATTTTTGTTCCTTTCCCTCCTTCCTTCCTTTCCCCAAACCCTCCTTCCGTGACTTTTTTTTTTTTTTTTTTCCCTCGTTTGTACCAGCGTCCTTTCCTCATCACCATCACCACTCGGACAGAAATTCAATTTGTCAACTGGACAAAGTTTGTTTAACAAACAAACAAACTTTGTTCAGTTGACAAATTGAATTTCTTCTTTTATCATGGATTCTACCTGGACGACTGAGGGACTCTTCACGCATCTCCTATAGGGACATAAGGATCAGCGCTTAAAGCAGCACCTACACACACCAAACTTTTGTACTTAACAGGATTTTGGCAAAAAGTTTTATATTTAATTTCATGTCTGATTTATTCAAGTTTTAACTAGTGCTGTCAAAAATATCACACTATTAACGTGCTAACGCAAAAAAATTTAACGCTGTTCTTTTTTTTTTTCGTTTTTTCATAAACTGTGGCCACTGCTTTACCTGGCCAGCCAAATGATATCTCTCTGTATTTCCTATACACCGCGATACCATTTGGACACTCTCCATCCACTCTCGCTCCTCCGGTTCCAAACCGACTCCGCGATTCTGATTCGTTCAAAGATGGTGACGTCAGTGCACCCGCCTTTGCCCGCAAAGTCACTCTTAGGCAGCGGAAGTTCCGCCTCAGTTTTGAATCAAGATGGCGCAATCTCTGATTGGTTCACTTAGCTGTCTGTCTACGCGCAACCGCAGCGTATTCTGTGGATCAAGCGTTACCAGACTCACTCGCTGGTACAGCGATGAGTCATGGATTCTTCCAGGCAAGCCACTGCTAGTAATGTTAGAAAAACTACAGGATCCGGCTGTAAACAGGAAGAAAAACAATTTGTACGAAACTGAGAAACTGAGAAGTCACACAAGCCTTGCGCATGCGCTAATGCCACCTGCACGAGGAAAACGCCAAACAAAGACTGCTCCAAAACATACGGCGAATCCACAACCAACCCCAACAAGGACCGCAGACAGCGACAGGTGCAAACATGGGCCACAGAACCCCAGGCAACCGCGCCCGAGCACGGCACGGCCCAAAAGCCCCAGAGCAAGTGCGCCCCTAGTGCAACGGACGTTATGTAGACAAACACAGTTGCTGGACGTCCCTTAGTAATGAGAACTACCTCGGGGTCACAGCACATTATTTCACCCACAGTGGAAACTTCTGTCGCTTTGACTCTTATGAAGACAGAGGAGAAGCACTTCACTCACACTGATGCAGAGCACTTCATGAAAGTAGACATAGGCTACGTTTATACGGCGACGATCTAAACAGAAGACGCAAAAGTGGCGTCTCGTCTTCAATTTTTTATCCCCGTTTAGACGAGCGTTCTCAACAGGAAATGTTTGTTTATATGAAGACGCAAAGGTGGGCGAATTCGATTGAATATGCATATGCCAGGCCGCTAATATAATGTCAGGGCTACCTTTTTCAGGACACCGACAGGGGCTCTCATCACGGTTGTTCGCCCTCGATGTCGGGTCGGAGCTCTTCGCTTAATGCAACAAGAGTTTGTTTAGTCATTCTGAAGTTTTCCACTCAAGCACTGTCATCAACTAATCCATTCTCAAAATTATCCCACCACTGACTGGTTCTGCCTGGTCTTGTCCAAACTCGTGTCACCTGCGATGTATTGTTATTGTTTTTACCGGCTTGGCGCATCAGTTCAGCTGTATGCGACGTGAACATGTTTTGTGCTTCTTGCCGTTTAGACGGAGACACGACCCGCGCCGTCTTCAGAACTCCACACTCTGGAAGGAGTCTTCAGATTTTTGCGGTTTCAGAGCCCGACGGCGCCGCCGCCGTGTAAACGAAAAACACTTCCAATAGAATATTTTGTCGTTTTCAGTCGCAATCGTCCTCGTCTAAAGTGGAACATTGAACACAAAGTTGTCTCACTGACAATTGTTACGGTTTGCAATAAAAGAAAAAACATTTGCACAAAGCAGCGCCTTTTCACTTTTCTATGTTAATAAGAGTATTAAAATGATCATTCAAGGGGAAAAAATGTGCGATTAATTTGCAATTATCCTGAGTTAACTATGACATTCATGAGATTAATCGTGATGAAATATTTTAATTGACAGCACTAGTTTTAACTCCAAAAATTAGGTGAATTTTGAATTTTTAGGCAATTTTTCAGAACTTTTTTTTTTTTCTTAAATACTAAATAAGATATCAAAAATTCCCTCTGGATAGTTAAAATATCTAATATATAAACAAAAATAAGCAAGGAATTTAAACTTGGCTCCGTGTTTCTGGTTTAAATGTCCCAAAATGCTCAACTGTGTTTTTACACATTAGATGACTTATTTTTATATAAAAACATAACATGGTGAAAAACATGTAGTACATTTTTAGTTTTAAAGTGATATTTCTACATTTAAGATAGTGTCTCACTTAATAAAAGATCTATTTCTCTCTTCAGTGTGTGAATGAACACGTTAAACTCCTGATTCTGCTGCATTTTGATGTTCTTTCATTTGAATTAAGTCTGAAAAACAAATACTTAAAGCCACAGTATGTAACTTTTTAGCCAAAAAATAGATAAACCTAAAAACCTTGTCTTTACTGTGAGCGGGTCCACAAACCTCACTCTTCTTTAGCCTGGCAGAGGGCTTCATCCTGCTTGTTTTCCATAGAAATGTTCCTTTGGCTCTAATATTCCACAGTATGAATGAATGTTCTAAAGACTGGCTTTAATTGTATAAATCTGCAGGATTACTGAAACATGTATGAATGAAACCAAACACAACCTCAGGGATGTTTCTGAGGAGGACACTAGACTACATTAGAACAGGGTTAAAGCTCCACTGCGGAACATTTTATCACAGATTGAGATGACAGAGGGCAAGACTCAAAGGGAGGTTTTTATCTTCATACTTTTACATATTGTTCTGTGTGTATGTTTGTTCCTGTTGCAGATCACTTACATAGAGACCAGTGCCAAAGACCCGCCCATGAACGTGGACAAGGCGTTTCACGAGCTCGTCAGGGTCATCAGGTACATCACATTAGAACCACATTCACCGTGTTCATATTCCCTCAGCACAAACATACCTGAAGAGGTTGTACAGTCATGGCCAAAAGTTTTGAGAATGACACAAATACAGTGGTACCTCACCTTACGAAATTAATTCTTTCCAGAAGTGGTTTTGTAACGTGAATTTTTCGTAAGTTGAGTAGCTATTTCAATGGAAAAAGCCTGATTCGTTCCAAGGCCCCGATCCAAGTTTTTTTTTTAATAGTGTAACTTTTTTTATAGTGTAACATTGTGTTCTGCGTCCTGCGTCCTTTTCTCACATTTGTCTCTCGTTTAAACACTCAAACTTTCATAGATTTTCAACAAAATTATTAATAGTGAAACGTGTGGGGGGAAGGGGGAGGGGGGAGAAGAGTGCGCTCTGACACGTGTGTGATAGCGCACATGACCCGGCGCGGAGCTGACAGCAGGTCTAGACCAAGGACTAAACCAGGACTAAACCAGGACTAAACCAGGACTAAACCAGGACTAGACCAGGTGGATTAAAGCGCCGTGCGTGGGTCTATTTCCTGGTTTCGTCTAGACCTGCCCGCGTAAGGTGCTCACAGAGCGGCATGGACAGAACCGTGAGGTCGGCCTCTTCAAGACCTCCAGGCCGGTGACCGGGACAATCCCCGGACCCATGCCCGCTTAGGGAGCTCTTAAGGCGGGCTGGCAGTGTCCCCCTGGGTCCCTGGATGTCTGGGGCTCCGTGCCTGGAGTGGCCCTGGAGAGCAGGTCTAGACCGCGGCTCTTGCATGCGAGCAGCGGCTCGCCTCAGCTGTGACTCGAAACAAAACCAGGAAATAGACCCACGCGCGACACTTTAATCCACCTGGTCTAGTCCAGGTCTAGTCCAGGTTTAGTCCAGGTCTAGGCCAGGTTTAATCCTGATTTAGTCCAGGTCTAGACCTGCTGGCAGCGCCGGGTCAGCTGTCACACATGCCGCTATCACACACGTGTCAGAGCGCAGTCTTCTCCCCCCTCCCCCTTCCCCCCACGCTTCACTATTAATAATTTTGTTGAAAATCTATGAAAGTTTGAGTGTTTAAACGAGAGACAAATGTGAGAAAAGTTTAAATCCAGTCTGAGAAAAGCGTATAATGTGTGTGGCTGAGCGCGCATTATTTGAATTTTTGAGATTTCGCGTTTCGTAACTTGAATTTTCTTTCGTATCTAGAGACCAAAATTTACCGTGAAGGCGTTTCGTAACTTGAAATTTTCGTTTGTTGGGTCATTCGTAAGGTGAGGTACCACTGTATTACATTTTCACAAAGTCTGCTGCTTCAGAGTTTTTATATGTTTTTGTCAGATGTTTCTATGTTATAATGAAATACAATTAAAAGCATTTCATAAGTGTCAAACACTTTTATTGAGAATTACACAGAATTCATGCATGATGGAGCACCTTGCCATAAAGCAAAAGTCATAACAAAATGGCTCGGGAAACAAAACATTAAGATTTTGGGCCCTTGGCCAGGAAGTCAATCCAGAAGTTGATTGACAGCATGCCAGGGAGAACTGCAGAGGTCTTGAAAAAGAAGGGTCAACACTGCAAATATTGACTTATTGCATGAATTCTGTGTAATTCTCAATAAAAGCATTTGATACTTATGAAATGCTTTTAATTGTATTTCATTATAACATAGAAACATCTGACAAAAACATAAAAACTCTGAAGCAGCAGACTTTGTGAAAATGTAATATTTGTGTCATTCTCAAAACTTTTGGCCGTGACTGTACACGTCATCCATGCATATAGAGTTGTATGAAAATGTTTGGGCACCCCTCTGAGATTGCATAATAATTGACTGTGTCTTCACAGAAAATGATCACAGTGGCATGTCATTCATTTTCCCATAAAAGCCGAGGACTGGGTGGTTTTCCAGACACAGATTTTAAGTGTAGTAATATTCATTTGTATGAAATTAAATCAAATGTGAAAAACAGGCTGTGCAAAATGTGGGCACCCTTGTCATTTTGTTGCTTTGAGAACCTGTAACTAATCAACAGATTGTATAATTGGAACACAAAATTGGTTTGATGAGCTCATTAAGCCTTGGACTTCATAGACTGGTGCATCCAATCATGACAAAAGGTTTTTAAGGTGGCCAAATGCAAGTTGTTCTTCTCTTTGACTCATGGGGGCCTCAAAACAACTCTCAAATGACCTGAAAACAAAGACTCAGCATTATGGTTTAGGGCAGGGGTCGGCAACCCGCGGCTCCAGAGCCGCATGCGGCTCTTTGATCCCTCTGATGCGGCTCAGTCCATTGGTTCCTCATTTATCGCGGGGTTACATTGTAAAAATAACCCGCGATAGGCTAAATCTGTGAAGTAGTCAGCGTTATATTGCGTATATAAATATGCGTGTATTTCACAGTTCCGCTGACCAAGGCGCCTGGCGCCGCTGCGGGTTTTGTTGTAGTGAGAACGCTTCCGTGCGCTCTCAGGACTGGTTCCACCGCCTGAACTCCAGGTTCCACCAGTTTGTTCTGTGGAAACATTGCCGCTACTTCCCGATGCGCATTGACCACCCGGAGAAGTGTGAGCGCGGACATGTGCACCTGCTCATCGTGGTCAAATCCGTGATAGAGCACGGCCGCGGCCTTTCTGGCATGTGCTCAAATGCCAGACTGCTCAGTCCTCACTGCTTCAGAGTCACACTGCTCGTGATCGAACATTTAAATAAATTTGGCAAACTGAACACATTCTGTACAGGAGACACGGAGGAGAATGACTGACAAAGACAAAGGTCTACATAGTTCTTGTTAAGGCCAGAAGTGACAGGCCAAGAAAAATATCAGAGAGGCAAAGATGAAGATCAGAATGGTCAAAAACGACCCACAGACCACCTCCAAGGACCTGTAAGGTCATCTTCTGCAGATGGTGTCACTGCGCATAGGTCAACAATACAGCACAATTTGCACAAGGAAAGGATAGACAGGAGAGTGATGCAGAAGAAGCCTTCACAGATGCCACAAACTGAGTCAGTCTTGTTTGCAAAAGCACATTTGGACAAGCCAGGTTCATTTTCGAATAAGGTGCTGCAGACTGATGAAACAAAAATTGAGTTACAGTGGTACCTCACCTTACGAAAGACCCAACAAACGAAAATTTCAAGTTACGAAACGCCTTCACCTGGTATAGTCCACGTTTAGTCCTGGGTCTACAGTCTCTACGCAGAACACAATGTTACACTATAAAAAAAAGTTACACTATAAAAAAAAAACTTGGATCGGGGCCTTGGAACGAATCAGGCTTTTTCCATTGAAATAGCTACTCAACTTACAAAAAATTCACGTTACGAAACCACTTCTGGAACAAATTAATTTCGTAAGGTGAGGTACCACTGTATTTGGTCAAAAATAGAGGGGATATGCATAGCAGCAAAAGAACACAGCATTCCAAGAGAAACACTTGCTACTCACAGTAAAGTTTGGTGGAGGTTCCATCCTGCTGTGGGGCTGTGGCCAGTGCCGGGACTGGGAATCTTATCAAAGTTCAGGGTCGCATGGATTCCACTCAATATTAGTGGATTCTTGAGAATAATGTTCAACAATCTGTCACACAGTTGAAGTTACGCCGGGGCTGGATATTTCAACAAGACAACGACCCAAAACACTGCTCAAAATCTACTCAGGCATTCATGCAGATTGACAAATACAATGTTCTGGAACGGCCATCCCAGTCCCCAGACTTGAATATTATTTAAAATCTGTGGGATGATTTGAAACAGGCTGTCTATGCTCTGCAAACATCAAACCTCACTGAACTAGAGATGTTTTGTAAGGAGGAATGGTCCAATATACCTTCATCCAGGATCCAGACACTCATTAGAGGCTATAGGAAGCGTCTACAGGCTCTACTAAATATTGATTTGATTTTTCTGTTAAGGTGCCCAAATTTATGCACCGGTTTAATTTTGTTTTGACGCATATTGCACATTTTCTGTTAAACCTAATTTCACTGCTGAAATATTACTGTGTCCATTAGTTATTTGATAGATCAAAATGACGTTGTGGACCCAAACACCCAATGATTTATAAATGAAAATAATGGCAATTGTCAAGGGTGCCCAAACTTTTTCATACAATTGTATTCACACCCTCCTTACAGTTGCAGTACAAGCCTGTATACAAGGCTCCGCCCACAAGCCTACATTACCCATGCTCCCACATGACAATTCTCCATAAATACACAGAAACATGATACAAAAGTGTACACAACAACTTGACAAATCTGATACTTTGTGCATCCCACTAATGAAATTACTGCACAGTGATTGCGTAAGGGCATGGAGGGGAGACTCAGAGTCAAAAATTGAAAGTGAAACTTAAAAAAACATGTTAATACATTATTTTCAGCGGATATAGCAATTTAAAACAATAAGTTAACGTGAGAAATTCAATTTGTCAACTGGACAAAAGTTTATGACGCCGGCTTTCGGGACACTGAAGAAATGACAAACTCTTTTATGGCTGTGTGCACTACAGTCATGGACTCTGTAGCTCCACAAAAAGCTGCGCGCCCCAGAGTCAAACCTGTGCCATGGATAAATGACACCACTCGTGAAGCCAGGCGCAGATGTAGGCAGGCGGAAAGGAAATGGAAAAATGATCATTTGCAAGTGTCTTATGAAATTTTAAGAGACAGCTTAAAAACATATCAGAAATCTGTTAAAGAGGAACAGAGGAAATATTTTTCAAATTTGGTTTTGACAAATGTCAATAATCCTCGTGTTTTATTTCAAACAATTGGGTCTGTTTTGAGCCCATCCAAATCCACTATTCTAGATTCTTGTTCTGAAAAATGTGAACAGTTTTTATCTTACTTCACAGAGAAAGTTGCTTTGATTAGAGCCAACTTAAACTGTCCTTCTGTTGTTCCACAAATAAGCATGTCTTGCTCAGCTGTTTTTTGTAAATTTGAGCCAGTGTCTTTAGTGTTTCTCTCTAAAATAGCAACTGACTTTACCCCAGTCCTCAGCAGTCCAGTCCCTCCAAGGTTGTTTAAGGAGGTGTGGACAACAATTGGCTCAAGTGTATGTGCTATCATGAACAGCAGTCTTGTCTCTGGTGTTGTACCTTCATTTTTTAAAAAGGCTGTAATCGAACCTCTTCTTAAGAAACCAAGTTTGGACGCATCAAATGTTTCAAATTTTCGTCCAATCTCTAAGCTTCCTTTCTTGGCTAAAGTATTGGAAAAATGTGTTCTTTATCAATTGCAGCCTTTTTTAGACCTGACTGCTGCTTTTGACACAGTCGACCATGCAACTCTTTTAAACCGCCTTGAAGACTGTGTGGGTGTCAGGGGGACTGCCTTAAACTGGTTCAGGTCTTACCTGTCTGGGAGATCCTGCACTGTCAGGCTGGGGGACTCCACCTCGTCTGCTGCTCCTTTGCACTGTGGAGTCCCCCAGGGGTCAATTCTTGGCCCTATTCTTTTTACCCTCTACCTTCTCCCACTCGTTGCAATTTTTAAAAAGCATGGCATTTTATGATAAAAGGAGAAGTTCAATTTGTCAACTGGACAAAGTTTGTTTGGTCGAAAACGTTTCGCCGCTCATCCGAGAGGCTTCGTCAGCTCTAATAAGAATACTGGTAAGACACTTGCTTATATCTTGCTGCAGGGAGGAGCTACCTAGCTAACTACTTTCCGAAACTATCTCATTGGTTTCCGTCTTTTGTTTCTCTGGCGTCTAGATAACGATCCCTATTCATCCCTACGACTGTTTTTCCCACCTCTGGCCCTGACCTGGCTAGTCCTATTGTTCCCCTGTTTGCTTGATCTAGGCTTAAGAATGGAATTGTAGATGGGATGCAAATTATGTCTGACTCCACCATTTCTGTTCAGAGAAGGATTCTCTTTTTTGACAAAAATAGCCTCTTTAACTCCCCTCTCAAACCAATTCTTTTCCCTGGCTAAGATCTGAACCTCACTGTCCTCAAAAGAATGGCCCGTGGCTTCTAGGTGAAGATATACGGCAGATGACGGTCCACTCTGGCATGCCCGTCTGTGTTGGTACATCCTCTTGTGAAGTGGCTGGGTGAGCAGGAAAACGCTTTCCACCAAACAAACTTTAGTCGTGGAGTGTGGGGTTTGACCAGAACTGAGTGAAATATCCCTTTAACAGTTATAATGCAGTTATGAGGAGACTGCGGCTGTATGCACTGAAGAGGATAAAGAGCACTCTCCTGTGGTCACACTTGAATGCACCAGTAATCTGGACAACAGCAGGAAGCACAAGACATGAGAACAGATGAATAACATTTATATACAATTACAACAAATGGGATTAAACCGGGACTGAATCAGACTAATCTAGGACTAAAGCAGCTCTATAGCAGGTCTATAAACCAGGACTGTAAAGTTTTAATATAAACATTTTAAATCACGATATTGATCTAAAACAACTTAATAAAAGAAACAAGACTTCTGTGTTAGAAAACTGTGGTGTCCAATGGGGCTGACTTCACTACAAACGTCATCACAACAAAGAGCCGCTGTGGCCCCTCCTATGGAGAGCTGCACATCACATCACGACGCTGCTGAATCCCACGTGTATCACCGATTAAAGGAAAATTAACGTTTTTTTACAATCTGAGCCTTCTTTCGGCAATAAAACAAGTAGTTTTACTCACCCATAGCAGTTTGCTGTCAATTGGAGCAGTATCGCAGAACTTATGTTGAGCCGTTCTGTTCTACTAATGATCCCGTATCCGTTAGCGTGAGTGCTCGGGGCATTACTTTGCGGTGTCCAAATAACACAAACTTTAGCACTTTTCAAATCACAGAAGATCGCTGTGTCAGGGTAGACTTTTAGTAGATTCCAAAACGGCCTGAAACCCGATATCGCAACAGAAAAGTAAAGTTCAGAGCGGTGTTAGCTTCTTTCGGACTAGCTGTGTTTACAAAACAGCTGAGTTCACGCATGCGCACTGTCCTCTCTGATGACGTCATCAAATGAAACTATAGCTGCATACCATGATTGTTTTGCAGGGAAATGAATTGCATAGTCAAAAAGAGGAGACTGTAAGGTTTCATTTGATGTGTAGATTGTCATGAATCATGATCGGGTTTGTGTGTTTTCATGCGAAAAGAAAAAAAAAAAGTGAACGGGGGACCGCGTTTTATGTATACAGCGGCGCGCGGTTCGTGCGCGGGCACGCGAGCTGTCGGCGCTACGGCGCGCCCGGGTGACCCTCGAGGTCTGCCGTAGCCAAAAGAGGAAGTGGAATAGCTACTAACCACCTATGCGCCACGAATCCTACACACTGTACCTTTAAGCCCAAGTACTGTTCCATGACTGATGATCATTTAGAAATGTGCTTGAGTCTGGCTTTCATCCCTGTTTATATTCATTTATACAGTATTAAGTTAAGCAAGACAGATATTTATTTTATTCTGTTAATTTTGTTATTTTGTATTAAAAATAAATTGCTGATAATTATTTATTTTCCCTGTGTTCATATCACTCAAATATGCATCTAATTAAATTCAGGTTTGAGTCAAATAGTTAAAAAAAATCGCTTCACACCCCCCCCCCCCTTCCCTCACTCCCCGGAAATCTCACTCCGACCGAACTTCAAAACTTGAGAGCCCTGATTTACTGAAATGAGTTTAACCTCTCACATGAGCTTTAAATCTTATTTAATGTTTTATGTTTTTTTATGTTTGTTTGTTTTGTATTTTTAACAGGCAGCAGGTTCCAGAGCGACACCTGAAGAAGAAGAAGAAGATGAAGTGGCGAGCGGAGAGGAGCGCAGCACACCGCCACAGAAGACTCACCTGCGCCCTCCTGTGACCACAGACAGAACTGCACCCACACAGTCACCTGCACCGTCACACTCACCGGCGCCCCCTAATGTCCCCAGGACACTACAGGAGCGCTGTCATTGGTCTGAGCGGTCTGATTAGTCTGCGCTCTGATTGGGCGCTTCTCCTTTGATGGACACCTCGATTGGACCACAGTGAGCTGCACTCTTCTCTTCTTTTGGATACATGTCTGTGGTGTTCTGTGATTGGTCGATGAGACCTTCTTTGCGCTGCGAAAATGGCAGAGGCTCGGTTTGACTTTACTCTGATTGGACAATGTATCAAAGGAGAAGTCTCTGACTGGAGGACAGCTCTCTCTGTCGGAAGAGAGAATGATTCTCCTGTGAATGGGCACCACGCTCTGAGTGTTTCTAATTCTTCATGAAGGAACAGATATGGTCTCAGATCGACTGAGATGTCTGTCAGAGCCTCTGATTGGCTGAGACGTCTGTCATAGGTACACGTCTCTTTTAGGGAGTCTCTGATTGGCTGACAGACGGGTTTAAGAGCACAAAAGGATGTTCATGTAGAGCAGTTCAATGCAGTGGTGCTACTGTTTCTTTTGTCAATAACAATTTTCAGGAAAATCTCATTTTCTTTTATTTAAAGACGATTTTACAGAGGGACATGAATGTGTGAAAGAAAGATGTAGTGAAGCAGAAGGGAGGAGCAGGTTTAAGTTTATGCAGATGGTTCAAAAATCCTCTGAGATCAGGGCTCCATGAGTTTGGATTAGGAAGATCTCCAGGTCACCAGTGCTCTAAACCCACCCAGGAGCATTCACATGAGAAACTAAAATATGAACTCATCCTAAAATCCTATGTATTTCAGAACGTGTTTGTAGACGTTTAAACTCTTTTTCTAAATGAACCATGTCATAAACAAACAGCACAAGAGTAAACCATAAAAGGAGTCATAGATGTTCACTGTCCAACTCTAAAGCTCAAAAAGCTGCACTTTTAAAGCTGCACTGTGTAGTTTTTTTCTGTTGAAAGGTCCACCACTTTCACTTTTTTTTATTCCACATATTCCACAGTATGGCATTTAACTTCAAATCCTTCTTGGAGAAAAACAGGCGACGCCACCAGGCAAAGGTACGAGTCAGATCTGTGAAGAGGCAACCCCGCTCACAGTAAAAATGTGTTTGTCAGTGTAGTATTCTATCAATAAAAACACTGTCATTAATTAAATGTAAGATAGTGGGGCTGATTAATTAGTGGTTTTAATATACAGTGGTACCTCACCTTACGAAAGACCCAACAAACGAAAATTTCAAGTTATGAAACGCGAAATCTCAAAAATTCAAATAATGTGCGCTCAGCCACACACATTATACGCTTTTCTCAGACTGAATTTAAACTTTTCTCACATTTGTCTCTCGTTTAAACACTCAAACTTTCATAGATTTTCAACAAAATTATTAATAGTGAAGTGTGGGGGGAAGGGGGAGGGGGGAGAAAACTGCGCGGTGGTCTAGACCTCCTCTAGATCTGACCAGGTCTAGAGGAGGTCTAGAGGAGCCGCGGTGGTCTGGACTAAACCAGGACTAAACCTGGACTAAACCAGGAGGAGCCCACGGCTCTTGCATGGGTCTCGTTCATGCGTTCATGCGCTCAGACTGCGTGCAGTCCCCTCCTCGCTGCTTTAATCCACCTGGTCTAGTCCTGGTTTAGTCCAGGTTTAGTCCTGGTTTAGTCCAGGTTTAGCTATCAGCTCCGCGCCGGGTCATGTGCGCTATCACACGTGTCAGAGCGCAGTCTTCTCCCCCCTCCTGCTTCCCCCCCACACTTCACTATTAATAATTTTGTTGAAAATCTATGAAAGTTTGAGTGTTTAAACGAGAGACAAATGTGAGAAACACAGAACACAATGTTACACTATAAAAAAAGTTACACTATAAAAAAAAAACTTGGATCGGGGCCTTGGAACGAATCAGGCTTTTTCCATTGAAATAGCTACTCAACTTACGAATTTTTCACGTTACGAAACCACTTCTGGAACAAATTAATTTCGTAAGGTGAGGTACCGCTGTATAATGCAAAATGCTTTTTTTTTTTTTTTTGGAGCGTTCGTGTTATAACTTTGTTGCCTCATCAGAACATGCCTCAATAGGTTTTAAATGCCATCCATGCATGTTTGAGTCATTTAGCCCTATTCAAACTCTCCTTTTGGTTAGCAGTACGAGTCTATACAAGGCTCTGCCCACAAGCCTACATCACAATTCCCCATAAATATACAAAACTTTACAGAATAACTTTACAAACCTGATACGATGTGCAGTAGTTTCACTAGCAGGATGCACGCTGATTGTGTTGTGATAGTGCTCTGAGGGGGGAGTGACTGGGCATTACCCATGCTTATATTTTCAGAATTATAAAAGGTAACATGGTGATCTGATTATGTTATGTGTTACAGTTAATAACCCCTTTTTAAACAGCTTTACAAAAGTTCATGTGTCTAATGTGCTGTGGGTGAGGAGCTGACCAGGGTCCTGTTCTACTGTCTGTTAATGGGAAGACTTTGAATGATGTTTAAAGTGCATATGACAGGTTAGACGACTGAAACACAGTTAACATGAATAGATTTAAGATTTTACAAAAGAAAAGCTGTTGTCATTTTGGTGTCAGTTTATACTGCTGAACACGGGCAGCAGATATGACATACGTAGAGGTATGTTACATAGCAACCATAATGTAAACAACCATAATGTAAACAAGAGCCAAAACCTGTCTAAATTCCACCACAGGTCTGATTAGACTTGAAAAAAAATACAGGTCAACACCTTTATTTAGTAAAATGAAGGTTTAAACTGTCAGAAAAAGACCTTTCTTGTGTGTAAATTGTCTCTGTATTTTGGATGGAGTGTTGATGTACGCAGAGGGAATCTGTTTCACAACTCAGAGCTCAGAACTGTATTTTTGTACTTTTTGTTTTCCTTCACACACTGTCACATAACTGATGTTACTGATGTGTAACTATGATCGATATTGATCACAGGTACTCTCTCAGTAAACTAAAGTCAGAATTGATGACAAAAGGAGAAATCCAATTTGTCAACTGGACAAAAGTTTATTTGGTCGAATCCGTTTCACAGCTCATCCAAGCTGCTTCTTCAGTTCTGGTCAGACGCTGGTGGACACTGCCTTATATCTGCCTGAAGAGAGGAGCTAACTACAATGAAATTACGCTGTAACTACCACACCTATTTGTTTACGTTTCTGTTAGTGAGGTGGGCCTATTCAATATGCAGTGGAAGTGGAGTGTGGGGTCTTGTTAGCAGAATCATTCAGGGCCATAATGGGTGTTTTCACACCTCTGGACCTGACCTGCTGACCTATTGTTTTCTTTGTTCGTTTTGATTTAGGTTTGAGGATAGAGTTATAGATGGGAGACAGATGATGTCTGAGACCTCCATTTCTGTTCAAGGAAGGATTCTCTTTCTTTAATTCCCCACTCAAATCTCTGGCTAAGATCTGCGCCTCACTGTCCTCAAAGGGAGTGGCCCGTGGCTTTTAGGTGGAGATGTACGGCAGACTGAGGTCCACTATGGCTCTTTCATCTATGTTGGTACATCCTCTTGTGAAGTGTCTTGTTTCTCCAGTGTAGCGCTCACTGCAGTCTTGACTACACTGAATGGAGTGGACCATATTGCTTTGTTTGTGGCTCGGTGTTTTATCCTTTGGGTGGACCAGTTTCTGTCTTAAAGTGTTTGTGGGTTTGAAATAGACTGGGATTTCATGTTGTTGGAGGACAGCACTTTGACCAGAACTGAAGAAGCAGCTTCGACCAAATAAACTTTTGTCCAGTTGACAAATTGAATTTCTCCTTTTGCCGTGGATCCTACCTGGATGACTGAGGGATTCTACACACATCTAAAGGCAGAATTAGAAAAATATATGAATCTGTAAAATGCACCTTAAATTCTATGGAATAGACCATTTTGTGTTTTTAGACAGTTCAATGCCATGTGTCCTCTCTGATGGAGAGGGACACACAGCTGTGACACTATCTCTTCGATTTTTATCAGACACACCACAACATCTGCAGATAGACATATTTGACCTGTCCCCATTTCAACCTAACATGACAGTGATGTAGGAGAATGGGAGGTCATCTGACACACAGGGATACACGGCTCAGACTGTTACCGTGCACAGCGCCCCCACAATCCTGCTCTGGCGGCGGTGTGCGCTTTTTTCGGCTCGTAGTGGTGAATGTGGTGAACTGTGGCGTGGCTTTAAACTCCAAATGCTCCAAACCCAAAGGAGTCATTTTAGACCAATTGTGAAAATGGAAATGTCCAGTGTTTGTCAGCACCATAGAGTGTGTGTGTGTGTGTGTGTGTGTGTGCGCATGTGTGTTTTAACCGTGTTAATCAACTAAAGGCACTATATCTGTTATCTGACCCACTGCACTCACAAGACTACACCTACAGAGGGAGCTCATGCAGAAAAAAGTAAGACAAAATGTATTTTATGAAGACTGATTTAAATTGTGAATCATGAGTTTAATCTGACTTTTTACAAAGTAATACAAAAAATACAAAATCTGCAGCTCACTCACTCGCTTCTCCTTTCCGTTATTGCAGGGCTCTCAAGTCTCACGCATTGAGAGTGTGACACACGCAATTTGACGTGTTCACACGCTCACACGCCACACATGGCATTTCTCACGCAGATTTATTTTTTTTATTTTTTTTGTGCCCAGAAAATCGGTCTGTGTGGCTCAGTTTATGCAGGCACCGCGTGTTTTCAGCGAAAAAAACTCTCCCCCTCCTCCCCGTCCCGCTCCCCGGAAAAAAATCAGCCAATCAGAAAATAGATTGTTCTGTTGTTGGGCAGACTGTAGAGTGTAGTTTGAGCTGCTAAGCGCACACTGCGGTGATGATAAAACAAACAGAACCATCAGGTAATAACTTCATTTATATAACTCTCATTAGTTGCTTTGTAGTTTAAGTTTGCTCTTTAGACCCCACGCACGACCCCGCTCAAAACTTGAGAGCCCTGGTTATTGTTTCATAGAAATCCTGATCATCTGAAGAACAGGTCTAGTCGATACACATTTTGGTCGACTCAGATTCCGTCAACTAAACGACAAAAAGCCTACAGCCCTAGTCTGTGTGTGCGTGGGTGTGTGTGCATGTGTATGTGTGTGTGAGTATATAGACTTGTACATAGACTCTATGGTGAACATGGAGCTGCTGCACAAGTGCTCTTACCCTGAATGTCACATGTCTTTATACTTTTCTATGGAATTATTCTGTTTTTAAGTGTTTTTAAAATGTAATTTATTATTGTATGTTTTACCCTTCTGGTCAGACCTGGCACAGTCCTGGTCCAGACCTGGTTTAGTCCTGGTTCTCTGCCTCTTCATTTAAAATAAACCTCATTAAAATGCTCCTTTGAATTTGTCATTTATTTTGAATGTACCTTAAATCAGCCCTATCGTGCTTGTATCTGCATTTGAATCTTCAACTCCAGGTAAGGTTCAAAATGTCCCACTGCAATGTTTCTGAGGAGAGGATCTGTCAGCTCTGGTCCAGGAGACTTACTTTGGTGAACTTTCTCCAGAGACACTGGGCTGGGTTTCTCCGTAGCGGTGGAGGTGAAAGGAGGCTGAGGAATGGCCGTCTGAGGGGTCTCTAACGAGATGTGGAATCTGGGAGGCGTCTGGTGTAGAGTCAGGGGTGATGGGGGTTCGGGTTATGGATTAGGGTAGAGTTAGGGTAGAGATTAGGGTAGATTAGGGATATAAGCAAGTGGCTTACCAGCATTCTTATTAGAGCTGACGAAGCCTCTCGGATGAGCGGCGAAAAGTTTTCAACCAAACATACTTTGTCCAGTTGACAAATTGAACTTCTCCTTTTATCATGGATTCTACCTGGACGACTGAGGGACTTTTCACGCAGATTAGGGTAGGGTTACACACATGCAGGGGAAAAGATAGCTCTGTTTGCGATGTGAGTGTAATGAAATTCAGGGCTAGGGGGGCAAACTATGACACGGTGCAGCAGCAACAGGGTTGTTCTTTAAGGAGCCCAAGGTATGAGTGAATAATAGATACCACACAGTATGTTGAGTTGTTGTGTTATGTTTATTGAAATAAATTAGGCAAATGATAACATATATAGACAAGAAAAACTAAATATGGTATTGGTTATGTATTGAGGGAAACAGGTAGTCCAGTGGTTGCAATTTGTGCAAGTAGTCCAGATGATGCACTTTTTTGAGTTTATGCACAATGCATTGGAAAAAAATGCATTGTGCATTTAAAAAAAAATAATTCTTGCCTTTTTTTGCACCAACAACCCCCCCAAAAAATTTTGTTTTCAAATCAAATGCAGTGCTTTGCCACATAAGCTAAACAGGAGAACATCAACAAAGTACAACTAACAGCATAACTAAGGTACAATAGAAATACAGAGTCTTATGCCTGTATTGTTATCAGTGATGCATCAATCTCCCTTCTCATATAACTCATAGAGAGAACACAAAAACCTATGAAAAAAATGGTGCCTTCAGCTCAAGTCAATATATACTTGAACCCCAGTCTCCCACATTCTAACCCAGTCCCTTAACTTATAAGAAGAAGTGACTTTATTGATCTCACACTGGAGAAATTATTCTCTGCCCAGGGACCATCTCCATGATCTTGTTGCTTCGGTTTGGTCAGGACCTCAGCTGGAGGATTTTACCTATGGTGCATGTTTTGGGGTTGATGGGACACGGTCTCCCCGTGTCCCATCAACCCCAAAACATGCACCACATGCAAACTCCACACAGAAAGGCCCAGGCGACCCGGGGATCGAACCCAGACCATGCATGCAAACTCCACACAGAACACACACAGAAAGGCCTGGGCAACCTGGGGATCGAACCCAGAACCTTCTTGCTGTGAAGCAAGAGCACTAGCCACTCAGCTACTGTCACCAATTTTGATTTTCTATGTGTACTTGTACATATGGTTTTTCGACAATAAAGTAAACTATGAACTATGGACTATTTTGGTTCATGGTCCATTACCTGCTTGTTTCTATGGATATGTCATTGCTCTGACTGGAATGTTCCACAGTATGACATTAAACAGCTCTGCCTTATATTTATTCAATTACAGGTGGTTTTATAGCTCAGAAATACCACTCACTGACTGTGAGTGGGGTCGCCTTTCCGCAGATCTGACCTGTAACTTTGTCCGATTTGGTCTCGGCAAATCGGACAGTCGGACAGTGCACAGTCACCAGTGCTGAACTTTAGCATTTAAATATAATTTACTGGGAAATCATTTTTTCATCAGCCACAAAAGTAAAAAAAAAAAAATCATAAAACATTTTGGCTGTGTTTGCTAAGGTGTGCATTGTGTCACCGTGGGAACTGCTGAACATTCTGCCATATACCTACACGTAGAACACCCCCAGCATGATATCACTTCAGGGTATTAATGGTTGGATAATAGCTAATGGTTAATGGAAGGTTCATGGTTTTCAAATTGCAGAATGAGATGGCATACTCCCAGATGAGGCAGAGACAGTTACATGTGGCCTATTAGTGTTTATGTTAGCTGTCCTCTGTACAGTATCTTGTATTAAATATGAGCGCCCTGTAGAAAGTTAATGTCATCTGAAACACAGCGATAGCATCACCTCTGCTGCCTGTGTCCAACCAGGAAGTAAAATGATAAACAACTATGATCAACAAAATTCTTTTTTAAATCTATAATAAAATATAATAATGCCTATTATGTTTTAGCGAAACAGGTAGTAGCTGTAATTACCAGTCAGCACAGTAGGTGGCGTTGCTCGACCTTTCTGACCCAAAACAATGGGTGTTTCTCAATTCCCAGGAGCCTTCCTCCAAAGACCACTTTGCTCACAGGTCCCGGGAGCCCTCCTGGAACAGGCTCCAGAGGGACTTTTTATAAATATCAATGCTTCTACAAATGAAAAGTGTTCAGAGGTGTTTTTATGTGCCCACGTGCATTAAAACATATGAATAACAAAGGCTGAGTGAATCATCTGTTACCGAGTTATTTAGGCTGAAAATTAACCTGAAGAAATAAATACACAAATACACATTTGTGTATTTAATTGTAATTGTATTCCCAATTCTTTAAAAGATGTTGCTGCATTTGGTCTGATTTGAATTAATTCGATCTGATAATAGTGTGATCTGCAGCAATGTAGCTAAATATTAACTTTTTTTTTTTAATTGTAGAATGAGTTTAAATTGATTAAAATGCATTTAACCTGTTGTATTTTACTGCTTAAATAAAGTTAGTAAAAAATGAAGCTGCGGTTCATTGTGGGCAATTTCAGGCGCTCTGAGGTGGTCAGAGATCCACCCGTGCATCCTGGGTAAAAAAAAGTCAGGCTGTATCTGTAATGTTCCTACGTGAGTTCACACAGTAAAGAAAACACGAAATCCAGAACCCAGTTTCTTCTTTATTTTCATATCATTGATTCTACATGATATTCAACAGTAGGAGTGCATGGGAAGCCAAACGCGAGGGCTTTGGGGGAATTGGAACCGCACTTGGCAGAGCTCTGATGATGTGGATCTGTCCGAAGTGGCTCAGATGCCGAATTGGGAAATCTCACGTTTCACGCTTTGAGAGTGTGACACACGCAGTGTTGCCAACTCCCCAGCATCGGAAGTAGCTATTGGCCCGCCCAGAAGTAGCTAAAAGTAGCTAGACGAGCGGGGGGCTCCAGACAGCACATCCTAACCTTCCTTACCCCGTGACACTAACCTTTTATTGGTGTGGTTATTACATATACTTGTTTGTTTTTTATTTTTTTAATTTGGTTTTTATTTTTTAGATTTTTATTTTTTTGAGCTGTAGTTCAAGATCTATAGCTTGCTTTTTTATTTTGTGTTTTTTTTGTGCTGTAGTTTAACTAAAGCTTTTTTTTTATTTTTTTGTGCTATAGTGAGCAAACTGTAGCTTTTTATTTTATTTTTTGTGCTAAAGAACTAGCTTTTTTAAACTTTTCTGTGCTGTACAACTAGCTTTTTAAGCAGTGCTACATGTGACTTTGTGTCACCAAAAAGAAAAAGAAAACAAATCAGAGCGCATAGGCATACACTTATTGAGAATCAGAGCCTATGGCAGAGGAATGACCAGACTCCGAGGCGATCTGACGAGATGGGAGGGAGCAGAGGAGAGACTGGTGAGTGGTGTTTGTCTGCCTGTGAGTGAGTGAGGAAAAAAAACAAGGAAGCGACAGTCCACAACAGTCCGCGCTGTTCTCAACTCCGCCCCCGCCCCTCTCTGCCTGTGTCTCTCTTCCACTGCCCCTCTCTGTCTCTTTCTCTGAACGGGGAAAGAGAGAAAACGGCGCAATTATTTTTTCCCCCTCCCGCGATCTTGGAGCCTCTGATCACCAAAAAAAGTCGCTAGATTTGTCGCTAGTCGCTTTTGTCTAATTTTCTCGCTAGGGGGGTCCAAAAAGTAGCTAAAAATAGCGACAAAGTCGCTAAGTTGGCAACACTGGACACACGCAATTCGACGTGTTCACACGATCACATGCCACACATGGTATTTCTCACGCTGACATTTTTTTAAGCAATTCAAAACTGTAGCCACTGTTCACAGCGCTTCTGTGCCCGGAAAATCGGTTAGTTAAAGGAAAATTAAATTTTTTTTTACAATTTGAGCCTTATTTCGGTAATAAAACAAGTTGTTTTACTCACCCATAGCACTTTGGTGTCATATGGAGTACTTCCAGAGATGTTTTAGATTTGCTGTTAGCCTAGCGCGTGGCGGCACGGTGGCTGAGTGGTTAGCGCTCTTGCTTCACAGCAAGAAGGTTCCGGGTTCGATCCCCGGGTCGCCCGAGCCTTTCTGTGTGGAGTTTGCATGTTCTCCCCGTGTCTGGGTGGGTTTCCTCCGGGCACTCCGGTTTCCCCCACCAACCCAAAACATGCACCATAGGCACTCCAGCTTAGGTCCCGACCAAGCCGAGGCAGGAAGATCATGGAGATGGTCCCCGGGCGCCCTAATGTGTGCTGCCCACTGCTCCTAATATATATATACTGTATATATATAGGATGGGTTAAAATGCAGAGAAGAATTTCTCCAGTGTGAGATCAATAAAGTTCACTTCTTCTTCTTCTTCTTCTTCTTCTTCTAGCCATAGCTCGGGGCATATAATTTATTCCCTGAGCATGTAATATGCCCCGTGCGGGCTCCAAATAGCACAAACTTTAGCACTTTTCAAATCATAGAAGCCTGATGTCTTAGTCTACGATTTCGTTTGAAGCAAAAGTGGCCTGTAATCCGAGATTTATCCATAGTTTACAGCTTTGTGTTTCATGTTTGGGTCCCGGGAGCTGAGAGCACAGTCCGCACATGTGCACTGGCCTCCTCATCTACTCGAAACTATGGATGAATCTCGGATTACAGGCCACTTTTGACCAAACGAAATCGTAGGCTAAGACATCGGGCTTCTATGATTTGAAGCCCCCCCGCTCCTCGGAAAAAACGCAGTCACACGCATCACCCAGCTCCCCCAATATAAATCTCACTCCTACCAATCTTCAAAACTTGAGAGCCCTGCATAACCTGTATTCCATAAAAAGACACATCACTCTAGACACTTTAAAAAACTGCTGCTAAGGACGACTGCTGCACTGTTGCACATTTACATTTACTACTAGAATTACTACTGCTGCACATATATGTTTATCTTAACTTCAATGCACATTCCATTGCACATTACCATTTCACTGCTGTATCTTCCACTGCACATGTTTGATGCACACTGCACACTTTTGGACATCTGTAAATAGGTAGGCTATATATTTATTATGTTGCACTGCTTTCAGATTTTAGATCTTAGACTTTAGTTTAGATTTAGATTTCTGTCTTAGATAGTTTTTGTTGTGTTTTGTCCTTATATTATATTTTGTACACTGTCTTTTTGCACTACTTTGGCCAGAGAGAAACGACATTTCGATTCACTGTTGAACACATATGGCAGAATTGACAATAAAGCTGACTTTGATCTTTAATCTTTGATCCCACGCTCAGGACGCGTGTGTCTCTGTCTCTCCGGTTTGGACAGGTGTGGATCGTGTCTCCTTCGTGTCTCGATTGGAATGCTCCGGTCCCGCCCACGCCGCAGGTGAGTCCCAAACAAACGCGGAAGTTTTGGAAGCGTCGCGCCGCTGCTCCGCTGCTCTTCTTTCCACGGAGTTTCTCCGGGTTCCCCCCGGCTCTGGATTCCGTTCTCCGGAGTGTGCTCTGACAGAGAACCGGCTCTGGACCCCCTGCTCCGCTCTGACACAGTCCCGGCGCTATGTCCTCGCCCGCGGATCACCAGCTCAACCCCCCGGCCGGGGGAGAGCCACAGGACGCTGCCCTGAAGCCGTCCACTGTGAACCGTGTGCTGATGGAGTTCCTCATGTACCTGGGCCGGAGCGTGCTGCTCTTCTACCCCGTGTACCTGACGGGCTCCCTACAGCTGAGCGTGAGCTGGGTGCTGCTCATCATGCTGCTTCTCACCTGGTGGAGCAAGAACCGCGAGTGGAAAGAGGAGCGCATCGGCTCCGCGCTCGAGCTGCTGGACAACGAGACCCGCGTGATCCACGCGGAGCTCCAGAGCTCTCTGCAGCACGCGTCCTGGGTAAGATAAGATAAGATAAGATAAGATAAGGGTGAGCTTCATGTCACTGCAGCCTGAAGGGGAGAGGAGGCTTAGGCTCAGGGTTACCGCACTGCATAAAGGTCCACAGGAAAGAGTCGAGGTCTAACCCAGGTATTCTAAACCAGTCCAGACCAGGTAGTTAGAACTAAACCAGGTCTTAAATCAGGACTCCTCTCACCTGGCTGTGCCCAGGTCTGTGCCGTTGCCATGGTGACAGCGACTCATTTGCATAAACAGGTTAAACTTGGGTGTGAGTTAAATGTGCTGTTTGGGATTTGAGCTTACTCTTAGACTAGACTCAGTGACAAACTTCTAATAAACACAAATAGCAGTTCACACTCACAACTCTGTGAGAGTTATTTAAGCCATTTCAAAGTCGTTCAGGGTTGTCATGTCACAGACGAAGGAGAGTGGTGCAGAGGAGTAAAAACAGTAGTAAAATCCTAAAATAAGTGTCTTGTATTTCAGGTTCATTTTCCTGAGGTGGAGAAAGTGGACTGGGTCAATAAGGTACTGTGGTATTTGTATAATGTTATATCTGGATTTGTGATGTCATTATGTGTGACATGGTTTCTGTTTATCATTTGCATGATTAAAGAAATGCATACATTCATTTCTTTAACCAATCATCGTCTCAAAACCCTGCACCTTTTAAACATTGGGAGTGATCAAAAAAGGGTCAGAATTGTGATTTTTCACCAGCCTCACTTCTGCAACAAGGATCAGGCCAGATGTTTTGCATAAACCTGGCCCACGCCATGTTATGTTATTAGTCTTTATTTGAAGGGACAATGTACAGAGACATTATGCTCAAAACAGAGATGTACTGCACCAGATTATAGCTAAACAGCTAGTTTCCATCCGCAGTCCCCGAGGAACAATAATAAATTATACAATTTACACATTCAACAATATAAAAACCACACATTAGCACACATTCAGCAGCTCACATACAACATTCACATCACAATATTAAAGAGTAAACTTATTAATACTACTTATATAATAATAATTCTTAAAAGTTGAAACATATTACATATTTTAAAACGGCACACCGCGAACAGAAAGTAGGTGCTTCAGTGCTGACAAGTCTGACCAGTCCATAGCCATTTTTTTTTTTACTTCTTTAGAAAAGGAGTCATAGTTGGACCCGTAGTTGGTTCCATTCTTTTATTGCATTGTAGGATTTTGTGAGCCATTCGAATAGATGCGTATTTCTGTATATTATCAAAGTTTAGAAGTGTGTATTTTTGGAGTATATGACAATGATGGCATTGGCGTGTTTTTTTGTCAAGGACTTTTAGTGCCTGTTTGTGTAAGGTGTAATGGTTTTAATGTAGATTTGCCTGCCTGGGACTAGGATGTTATGCAGTAAAAAAATCGAGACATGATCATGGCATTGAAGAAGGTGTGAGCTGCGTCCAGAGTGAGTGAGTTTCTGATGCTTCTGAAGGTTTTTATGCTGTAGTTGAGGCTTTGGCACATGGGTTTTATGTGGTTTTAAATGTGAGAGTGGGATCCAGAGTTATACTCAGGTATTTGAAACTGGTGACGTTTTGTATGTTTTCTCCATGTACAGTGATGGTGGGAAAAGGTGACTGTTTACTTTTGTTGACAAAGTACAGAGCTGCTGTTTTCTTTATGTTGATTGTGAGGCATGATTGAGTGAGTCACCTCGCCACTTTCTCCATGGCTGTGGTAAGTTTGGCAGCTACCTGTCCAGCATCCTTGTCCCATGTATATATGACAGCGTCGTCTGCATACATCTGGATGTTAAAATCCTGGCAGACAGACGGCAAGTCATTTATATACAGGGAGAAGAGAAGTGGACCAAGGTTGGAACCCTGTGGCAAACCAATGTGCGATGAAATAATGTTGGATGTGGTGTTTTCTATGCGGACACATTGAGAACGGTCTGACAGATAGGACCTAATCCAAGTACAGTGGTACCTCACCTTACAAAATTAATTCGTTCCAGAAGTGGTTTCGTAATGTGAAAAATTTGTAAGTTGAGTAGCTATTTCAATGGAAAAAGCCTGATTCGTTCCAAGGCCCCGATCCAAGTTTTTTTTTTATAGTGTAACTTTTTTATAGTGTAACTTTGTGTTCTGCATCCTGATTGGTTTCTCAGACTGGATTTAAACTTTTCTCACATTTGTCTCTCGTTTAAACACTCAAACTTTCATAGATTTTCAACAAAATTATTAATAGTGAAGTGTGGGGGGAAGAGGGAGGGGGGAGAAAACTGCGCTCTGACACGTGTGATAGCGCAGCATGACCCGGCGCGGGGCTGACAGCAGGTCTAGACCTGGACTAAACCAGGACTAAACCTGGACTAAACCAGGACTAAACCAGGACTAAACCAGGACTAGACCAGGTGGATTAAAGCGCCGCGCGCGGGTCTATTTCCTGGTTTCGTTTCGAGTCACAGCTGAGGGGAGCAGCGAGGGGGACCGCACGCAGTCTGAGCGCATGAACGAGACCTCCTCTAGACCTGCAGGTCTAGACCACCGCGGCTCTTGCATGCGTTCGTGGGTCTCGTTCATGCGTTTATGCGCTAAGACTGCGTGCGGTCCCCCTCGCTGCTCCCCTCAGCTGTGACTCGAAACGAAACCATGAAATAGACCCGCGCGCGGCGCTTTAATCCACCTGGTCTAGTCCTGGTTTAGTCCTGGTTTAGTCCTGGTTTAGTCCTGGTTTAGTCCAGGTTTAGTCCTGGTCCAGTCCTGGTTTAGTCCAGGTCTAGACCTGCTGTCAGCCCCGCGCCGGGTCATGCTGCGCTATCACACATGTCAGAGTGCAGTCCCCCCCCCCACACTTCACTATTAATAATTTTGTTGAAAATCTATGAAAGTTTGAGTGTTTAAACGAGAGACAAATGTGAGAAAAGTTTAAATTCAATCTGAGAAAAGCGTATAATGTGTGTGGCTGAGCGCACATTATTTGAATTTTTGAGATTTCGCGTTTCGTAACTTGAATTTTCTTTCGTATCTAGAGACCAAAATTTACTGTGAAGGCGTTTCGTAACTTGAAATTTTCGTTTGTTGGGTCTTTCGTAAGTTGAGGTACCACTGTAAGTACGTTTGTTGACAGGTTGTAATTTGTTAATTTTGTTAAGAGTATAGGGTGACTAACTGTATCAAATGCTTTGCGCAGATCCAAGAATATTGTTCCTACTACTCCTCCATTATCCAGTTTTGATTTTATTGTTTCAATAAGAAGAGAGCAGGCGGTTTCAGTTGAATGATTGGCTCGAAATCCAAACTGCATGGGATGTAGAAGGTTTTCAGTCTCCAAGTTTTGTGTGAGCTGTTCCACTACCACTTTCTCAAGGGTTTTTGACAGAATGGGGAGAATACTTATTGGCCTGTAGTTGTTTATATCTTGCTTATTTCCTACTTTGTGAATTGGGGTGACAGTGGCTGTTTTTAATGATTTGGGAAATGTGTTTTCCAGTATAGATATGTTTATCAGTCTTGTTAATGGGGCATTAAGAGTATCTTTGTGTGTTTTTGGGAACAGAGTATCTAGTCCATGGACATCCTTAGCACGGGAGCTTGACAGAGAGAGAGGATTTTGTTTACCATAAACCTGGCCATAAACCTGTTATAAATCAGGTCTAAGCTAGATTTGAAGGTCTAAACTCCTGTGAATGCTCTATAACAGTGGTTCTTAAAGGGATATGCCACCCCCAGGTCAAATTTGGGCATCTCCCCACAGTCCAGAGACTAAAATAAGTGGTGGAAAGCGTTTTTCTGGTGACGCAGCCATTGTCCGAGTCTGTCAGCACTGACCGCCGCGGTATCTGGTGCTCCTCCGCCTTAGACTGGAGTCTAACGTCGCCAGAGAAAGATTTCGGCCAAAAGGAATTAATTTGCTCGATGGGAACTATTTTCCAGTGCGTAAGAATACAGCCGTATCACGCAGCACGCTGCCAGGGGAATCCCAGTTACGCACCGGGAAGGGAGTTCCCCTGTTGCACAACGTGGTGCGTGATACGGCTGTATTCTTACGCACTGGAAAATAGTTCCCACCCAAAATGACCAAGTCAAGCTCTCCGTGTTGATTTGCACATTTATTTGCACTCGATATGAATGCACACTACACACAAAGTAATTGGGAAACGCATCGAGCAAATTAATTCCTTTTGGCCGAAATCTTTCTCTGGCGACGTTAGACTCCAGTCTAAGGCGGAGGAGCAGCAGATACCGCGGCGGTCAGTGGCGACAGACTCGGACAATGGCTGGGTGAGCAGGAAAACGCTTTCCACCACTTATTTTAGTCTCTGGACTGTGGGGAGATGCCCAAATTTGACCTGGGGGTGGCATATCCCTTTAACCTTGTTGGAGGTACTGAACCCCACCAGTTTCATATGCACATTCACTGAACCCTTCTTTATTGAAAAATAAAATATATATTCAAGACACAGGTATGTTTTACTGGTACACAAAATGAACCTGCATTAACATCACTGTGTTCAAAAAAACAAAAACAAAACCAATACAATGCACGAACTCACAACAAAGTACATACCTTTTCACAAAGACTTTTTAATACTACCACACTAAAATGTTTTAATTTTTAACCTTATTTATTCCAATAATGAACTTGTATTGTATTTATGCTATTTATTATTTGTAACATTTTAACACACACACACACACACACTCATCACCTAATTTCCATCAGGCTACAATAATAATGAATATTTACTGCAAATCAGTGTGACTGCTGTTGTCTTTGAGGGACCAGTTCAGAAATGCGGCTTCACCTTGGCAAGTGCCACTCTCATGTTATTTTCACAGCAAAGTCTGTTCTTCTTCTTAGTTTTTATGTCCAGCATCCTCAAGAAGGATTGCTCACAAATATATGTTGTAACAAACGGCATAAAAATATGACTCGGGTGCGTGTCTTGACCTCCGCCGAACCCCTGAGAACCCCTAGGGTTCGATCGAACCCAGGTTAAGAACCACTGTTCTATAAGAACGTACAGTTATATTTGTATTTGAGTTTATTTATTAAAGGGACAGTGCATATTAAAAGACAAGATAATGTAAGAGACAAACAATGTACTTGTAAATATGCAGGACTGTAGCCAAAGCTGATTCCAAACCTTAGTCCTCTGCTGTACCAAAGCCAGCCACATAACCCACACATATGAATTGGCGTAAGTATAAGAAGTAGCTGTAGTAGCAGTAGCAGTAGTAGTAGTATATGGCTAGTACTAGTCTAGTGATGTGGTCTCTGTGGTTCCTCAGGTTCTGGAACAGGCCTGGCCTTTTTTTGGAATGTTTATGGAGAAATTATTAAGAACCAACATTCAGCCTGCTGTCCGACAGTCCAACCCTGCTCTGAAGACCTTCACCTTCACCAAGGTGCACTTTGGACACGTGGTAAGTAACACACACACGCACACACACACACACACACACACACACACACACACACACACACACACACACACAGGCAGGTGACGTGTCTTGTATGTTTCAGCCTCTGAGGATCACTGGGATGAAGGCCTACACACATGAGGTGGATCAGAGAGAGGTGGTTCTGGATCTTAATATCAGGTGAGAATAAATCATAACTTTGTCTAAAATAAGTGTAACATTGTGCATAAAATATTATAGATGACATTAAAGGGCTCATATGACTCTTATTTCTGATTCATGTCATAATATTGTTTCCTCATCACACACCTATAGTTTGTGTTTTGTTTCACACATGTTAAACACACAAGCATATTAGCACATTTAGGCGGAGTTCTTCTCTCAAACTGAAAACACTCTGTTCTACCTTGTGATGTCATGTGTTAATACAAGAAGCTCGCCAGCTAGTAGACAAGTAGTGACTATGGTTAAGGTTAGGATCAGTCTTCAGGAAATGAATGGAAGTCAACGGAATGTCCCCAATAAACCAAGGAATCCGAGCGTGTTAGTGTTGTCATGATATCAAAATTTCAAACTCGTTTTCGATGCTAAGGAATAGACTCGATACTCAATATCAAATCTGATACTGCTATGATAATAAAACACAACAGATTTTCCTTGTAGAGAAATTGTCTCGGTGCGGGGGACAGCAGCATTAACGTAACATAGTCATAGTCATAGTCATAGTTTGCTTTATTGTCGAAAACAATCATGTACATGTACATAGAGTGAATTCGAAATATCGTTTCTCCACTAACCAGGCAGGACAGTGATAGAGTGGGTAGGGGAGGGGCCTGGGAGACGCAGAGTAGAATAGATGCAATACACTCAGTGACAATTTAACAACATGTAATGACAGAAAAACAATTGGAGATATAACATATGGTGATCTTTTTTGTTGGTAAGGAAGGGTGTGGGGGATCAGATTGGAAATCAATTAAATTGATTGAACCGAGAGCAGAGATCAGACCTTAACTAAAGACAGGGAACATTTTCTACTCATTAATTTCTAGTGTCAGTGTCAGTGAGTGGGTGCCATGTTTATGTTTAGAGTCCAGATAACAAACCACATTCTGTGGCCTTGGAAGTGTTCATGCAGGAGGCGAAGTCAAAACACAGATAACCATTGAAGCCACAGATTTTCACAGGAGAGACATAATTATCCAGAGGGATTAATTAATTTAGCATTGATGAAATACATTTTTAGAGACCCAGGTAAACAATTTAGATTGAGCTTGGGTTTTGCCAGACCCCCATCTTCATATCGCCATGAAGATTCATGAGAGATCTCATTAGTTCCTCTTGGCGCACCTCTTGCGTTGGCTTTACACAGTTCTGTCACTATGCCCGTGATGATATCCAAACGTCGAGATGTTTCCTTCGGTTGAAATCCTTCCAAAAGGTCCTCAACCTGACCCACTTTCTGATGTAATCCTTTCACGAGATCCCCAACGGCTTCTTTTACCAGACTTGGATGCGCGGTGTTCAAATGATAAATCATTTGTGTTGTCGATGAGGTATATTTGTATGCTGCATTGCAGTGCTTGCAGTGCGCTTGGTCATTTTCTAAATTAAAGTGGTCCCACACAACACTTCGCTGCGACCTCTTCATGTTTTGGCGATTGACCTACGGAAGCTCGCATATATCAACTGAGGCGCGCCAACTGAGGCGATTGTTTTTTTGTTTTTTTGTTTTTTTTTTTTTAATCGGTTTGTCGACGAAAATGAACTTGCTCGGTGAAATTCTTAATGATCAATTATCAGTTAATCGATTAATTATGCCCATCCCTAGTATTGATACCTGCTCAAATGAGTATCTAGTTTTGATACTAATGTTAGTG
This sequence comes from Paratrypauchen microcephalus, assembly GCA_036785185.1. Lineage (NCBI taxonomy): Eukaryota > Metazoa > Chordata > Actinopteri > Gobiiformes > Gobiidae > Paratrypauchen > Paratrypauchen microcephalus. The sequence goes on along the minus strand of JAVJIX010000068.1, from coordinate 4,461,774 downwards.
TTGATTAGTATCTGATTTCTGATACTTTTGACAAGCCGTGTGTGTGTCTGTCTGGGTATGTCTGGGTGTGTGTGTGTGTGTGTGTGTGTGTGTATGTCTGGGTGTGTGTGTGTGTGTGTGCGCAGTTGGTCTGGAGACGTGGACATCGACGCAGACGTGAAGCCTCCCATCACCGCCGGAGTCAAAGGGCTTAAAGTAAGTCTCACAGTGATGGTGCATTCCAGTCGTCCTCGGAGGTTGGTACCACATTATTTTCAATGGACTGCGCTCAATGCAGCGAAATCCCCCAAAATATGCTTTCTTCTGCATTTTTTCCTCAATATGGCTAGCCCATATTGAGGAAAAAATGCCTCATGTGCCCTGCCCACCATGTGATAACAGAAGCATGCACAGTGTGATCAGTTGTGACCAATCAGAGCCATGCCGCTAGAACGGGCTCAGATCAAGGCTAGACTAAACTTACAAAGCTAACTTTTAGGCATTTTGAGGATTTAAAACATTTAGAAAGTTCATGTTGTGAAAATACTGAAGAATCCTGCTAAATTGTCCTTTTTTGAAAGCTGTGGATGCCCTGTTAGACCAACATGGGCAGTCTGAAGTCCCAAAAATGCACTGTGCTCTATGGGAGAATTCTTTCTGGGTCAGAGCTCCCTGGAGCTGCAATACCAACATGGCTGCTCCAAACGCAGGAGGAGTTAAAATATGAATCAAAATATTAGTTCAAATATCAATTGCTCTTGTGTCATTTTCCCTTTAGTTGCTCTGTAGTGTCCACTCGCTTCTGCGCTGAGCCTCTGCAGTAATAAATGCGTGCTTATGCTCTGTTATGTTGCTAATGTGAGCCCCATCTGAGCCCCATTGCCAACAAAAGCACAAATTCAGTTCTCAAAAGTATGAACTGTTAATGTCATAAGATTAATTGGATCCTCATTATTCTTTGTTACTTGTTTGTTACTTTATTAATCCTTTACTCTAATAGTTTGGTCATTGTTTTTCACTGGAGTGGGTGTTTGGTGTTTAAAGGGACAGTGTGTAAGATATTTACCCGTTAATTACTAAAATTGAAGATACCCATTCAAAAATACATTGTTTTCCAAGCCTTTTGACTTCCATCATGAAATCAAAGTATTCTTTTGGACTTAGATATAGTCACATAAAAGGGGGATCTTCCCCATGCAGAGGCAGCCATTTTGAATACGAGAGCCGCAGAAGGACATTTGGGCTCCGCCTTCGGCAAGGCTCGTGGTTTTGGGTAAACAACACAAGCATGCTGCTGGATCAGACGTCGTAATGGATCTAACACGTGTTTTGGACTAAATTGTTTTACTGGATTTTATTCGCTGGATCCTTACGGACAAATTGAGAGCAAGTTTATGGTGAAATACAGAGTTTGACCTGTGCAAAGCATTCTAAGGTAAGCTAACCTTGTTTTGTGCTTTTCTGTATAAAAGCCCCATGTGCTCGGGGAGTGATTGTTGTGCAGGGAAATGAATTGCATAGACAAAAAGAGGAGACTGTAAGGTTTCATTTGATGTGTAGAGTGTCATGGTACATGATCGGGAATGTGTGTTTTCATGAGAAAAGGAAAAAAAAACAAAAAACCGGGACTGCGTTTTATTTATACAGTAGCGGCTCATGCGCGGGTACGAGAGCTGTCCGCGTTACGGCGCGCCCGGGTGACCCTCGAGGTCTGCCGTAGCTAAAACAGAAAGTGCAATAGCACCATCCACCTATGCGCCACAAATCCTACACACTGGGGCTTTAACTCGGAGATGACATTATTCTGGGATCCAGTTTCCACTTTAACGCAGCATAACATACTTAAAGGGATAGTTCGGGTTTTTTTATGTGAATCTGTACGGCGTCCCCTTCAGCAGTGTCGTGCATTAACACTGACTTACCCCTGACGGTGTCCTCTGAGCCGAGTTCTGCCCTGGTTCTGGAGCTGACGAAAGTAGGTCTGACAAGTTAGCAGGGACAGTTAATAAAGCTTGTTTTTCTTCTCAAAACAATATTTGTCCAAACAGTGACATATTTGCATCACAAAACAGTTGCCCACGAGAAAGTCAGAAGTCATAATCGCTTGGTGCTATTTTCTCTCAAGTCGTATCACTGCGCACCTAGTGTTTCTATTGATTCTTCTTATTATTATTATATATTCTTCTGCCTCTGGGAGTCTATGGCAACCCCTAAAACCATCTGGTAAAAGGTTGTGAAATTTTGCATGCACATTCCAGCCAGTCTCCTCATTACCCACAGCAATTTATAGGCCCCCACCCCAAACCCTCTAGCGCCACCAGCAGGTCAAAGTTGCAGGAATTTTCAGGTACATTTCTGCGTGTAACTTTTGAACCGTATGTCCAATTTTCCAAAACTTGGTATCCCTGGACTCCTTGGGCCAAGCCGAATCCAACGCACCCTCCCACCCAACGCTTCTCCTCCCTCAATTTTGGACCAATTTTGCTCAAATTTGGTACATGGCATCTTTGGACTGAACCTCATCAGAAATATCCCTTGATTTTTTTAAATATCTCTTATTGTTTTGTCGTGACAGCCAAACAAACGCTTCCTAAAAGTCGCCAAACAGGAAGTGAGCTCATATCTCGGGAACCCTGCATAGGATTATTGTCAAACTTTTCACAGATATTCGCGTCCTTCCCAGGAATTCCCCACAAAAAATTACAGGGGCCCAGCTCAAACCCTCTAGCGCCACCAACAGGTCAAATTTTGAGGGACATTTCTGCTTGTAAATTTTGAGCCGTAAGTCTGATTTTCAAAAAGTTGGTATCCCTGGGATCCTTGGGCAAAGACTGATCCAACGCATGTCATCAAATTAGGCTGGGTCACTGCTTGGCTCCACATTGCTGCTTGCAATTATTAGCCTGTTCATTTGTAAACGTCACCACTTACAACGGAACAGGCTAATAATAATAATAGGCGCTGACACTGCTGAAGGGGATGCCATACAGATTCACATCAAAAAACCCAAATTATCCCTTTGAGGACCTACTGTACTGTTTACTGTACATGTTTAAGTACAATATACTGCAACATGTACACAAGTGTTTTACACAAAGCTCCAGTCTGTGTCCTGCTCTCCCTACCTCCTCTCAAACTACCTACCGCTCAAACCTCCAACCCTCCTGCTTCTGACAGGTGTAACCCAGAGACGCTGAAGGATGGGTTAAATGCAGAATGAAGATATCCCTCTTAATTCTTCACACATATCCCTCTTAACCTCAGTACTGTTAAATCTATTCTGTAAACTGGACTCATCAGAATAGTTTCTTCTCATTGATCCTCTGAACTTGTATTTGGAGTATTTGTGCATGTGTGAGGTATCTTTATTCTCCTGGATTTAAGACGTCACTGCTTCCATCTACAGTTGTTTTCAGCTCCACCGTGATGTACACACTTCCTTCTCCAGTTTGATTTTATTAATTTGTGATACACGTAGGGTTACGTAGTCATTTTGGTACAAATGGGTAAAGTGTGATGTGCAGCTAACCTAGTCTGGTTAACACCTGACCATATCACAAGTGAGATATGGGTCTGGAAACTCGCTTCGAAAAATCCCGTAGCGGAGGTGTGGTTAGCGATTGCCAACGGCCGTTTATTGGGCGTTATGAATGTCTATCATTGGGCGTATACGTAAGTCCATAGCCAATCATGTCAGTTGTCAGTTCAAACTACAAGCTTCCGTTTGTCATGTAGTACGCGTCACCGTCTTGCCACACCTCCCCCGCTCTCTGATTGGGGCCCTAAATCTGGGACTCTCGCTTGGACGAGTTTCCAGGCCGCCTTCCAGTTCGAAACGAACGGAAGCGGCCTGGGAATTCCCAGGCTACAGCTAACCAGGAGGGCCCCACAGCATGCGGTGCTTTGTGGTGTCCAGTGGGAGTTTTCTAATGCAGAAATCAGTGGACTTCTTTATTTTATGAAGGCGTTTTAGATCAATATTGTGATTTAAATTAAATTACAACACAGCGATCCACGGGGGTCCGAGATTAAAACTATGCAGCCTACACTTGCACTATAGGGCTGATTTAACATAAAATAGAAATGAACTGTCGAATTGTAATCTCCTTGAGTAGAGTAAAGATCATTTGTTTGAGACTAAACTGCACTGAGTGATTCTGTGTCCCGTTTTCAGCTGCAGGGGATGATTCGTGTGATTCTGGAGCCCCTGATTGGCCAGGTTCCTTTAGTGGGTGGAGTCACGTTCTTCTTTATCAGGCGCCCTGTAAGTTTCACTGCAGTTTTGTTTTGTTTTCAAAGTGCACATGATAGGTTTTATCATAGTTTTATATGGTTTCAATTAAGTGACAGTTTGTGGGGGCATAAAAAACTGTAGCTCTAAGATCCAAAATGCAGAGACAATTTATGCTCCTTTTACCTTTAGTTCATTAACGATGAGTAGAGTAGAGCAATGGACACAGTGGAGCACTTCTTGTATTACACTTTAAGCCCATAGTCTGTTCATATGGTCATTATAGGTCAGTGCATCACTTTATTTTGATTTCAGACTCTGCAGATCAACTGGACTGGAACCACCAACCTCCTGGACACCCCGGCCTTCAGGTACAGCTCATGTAGAGTGTATTAGTTGTGGTCACTCTCATCTGCACAGAAAACCTTAATTTTTCAGTCTTTGTTCTTTGCCTAAAATCGTTTCATGTGGATAGGCCCATTAATTTGCTCTGCAATATCATATCATTATTTCATTATAGTGATAAAAGGAGAAATTCAATTTGTCAACTGGACAAAGTTTGTTTGGTCGAAAACGTTTCGCCGCTCATCCGAGAGGCTTCGTCAGCTCTGGTTCTAGTGCTGGTTAGACACTGTTTATATCTAGCTGCAGGGAGGAGCTCCCTACACTGAAATAGCTCTGAAACTATCTCCACTAATCTGTCTCTTTGTTTTTCAAATTTCTCTGGCGTCTAGTTTAGCCTCCCTATTCAAGCCTAACGACCCTCTCCACCCCTCTGCCCTGGATTGTCTGCCCTAATGTTTCTTTGTCTGTTTTTGACTTGGTTTGAGAATCGAATTATAAATGGGAGACAAGTTATGTCTAACTCCCCCATTTCTGTTTAATGACGGATTCTCTTTTTTGACAAAAATAGCCTCTTTAACTCCCCTCTCAAACCAGTTCTTTTCCCTGGCTAAGATCTGAACCTCACTGTCCTCAAAGGAGTGGCCCGTGGCTTCTAGGTGAAGATGTACGGCAGATGACGGTCCACTTTGGCACGCCCGTCTGTGTTGGTACATCCTCTTGTGAAGTGGCTGTTTTGTTTCTCCAGTGTAGCGCTCACTGCAGTCTTCACTACACTGAATGGAGTAGACCACATTGCTTTGTTTGTGGCTCGGTGTTTTGTCCTTTGGGTGCACGAGTTTTTGTCTTAAAGTGTTTGTGGGTTTGAAATAAACTGGAATTTCATATTGTCTGAAATTCCTCTGTAGTTTTTCCGAAATGCCGGCCAGGTACGGAATCGCTACCCCTTTCCTCCTGGGTTCGGATTATCTGTTCTCTTGTTTCTTGCCCTTTTCTCTCTTGGTTTTGTTGACAGCCCATTTAGGATATCCACAAACCGAGAGGGCTTCCTGCACATGTTGTTCTTCTTTCTCCTTACCCTCTGTGCTTGTGGGAACCACTTGGGCCCTGTGTTGTAATGTCCGAATAACACCCAGTTTGTGCTGCAGTGGGTGGTGTGAATCAAAAAGCAAGTTTCATTATAATGAAGGTTTGAAAAGCTACCACAATCCCAATTGAACCTGTCTCCAGATCACCTACAGACAGAGGACACATCCAAGTTTCTCAGTATATGGACAGATGCCTCGTGTGAAAGCTCAGAACCTCCAGAATTCCCTCCCTGAGTTGCAGAAGCTGCAGTAGCACTGATCCATGACTGGCTGCAGCTGCTGGGGTTTAGGTAGTGACTATTCAGATCAGAGAGGCATTTTAGGTTTAAACACACTGGATTTCAGCATTGAAACTGGCAACCCAAATGAGAGTCATGTGAGACTCATTCTGCTTTCTGATTGGATAATCACCTTGAACCAAAACACCAAAGTATAACATAAAAGTTGTATTTGGTTTGAACATGTTTACCTGGTGTGTGTGGACACAGGTGACGTTTGTGAATGTGTGTGTTTAGCTCTCTGTCTGAGGAGACCATCATGGACATCATTGCCTCCATCATGGTTCTGCCCAACAGAATGTGCTTCCCACTCATCGACCAGGTCAAAGTGGACCAGATGAGGTTCCCCATGCCCCGGGTAAGTACAGGCAATCCTCTGCATCATCTGACCTCCTGTGCTCCTCTGACCCTCACCACCTCTGATCTCTCCTCCTCTCCCCTCGTCTCCCCCTCCTTCTCTCCTCTCAGGGGGTGGTCCGAGTTCACCTGCTGGAGGCCAGGGACCTCATGGCTAAAGACACGTACATGATGGGGCTGGTGAAGGGGAAGTCGGACCCTTATGCCACGCTCCGAGTCGGGAACAGACACTTCAAGAGCAAAACCATCAAGGAAAACCTGCACCCAAAATGGAACGAGGTCTATGAGGTCAGGCTTACACTCAGCTTTCCGTAATAGTTTAGTCCCTGGTTTAGTCCCTGGTTTAGTCCCTGGTTTAGTCCCTGGTTTAGTCCCTGGTTTAGTCCCTGGTTTAGTCCTTGGTTTAGTCCCTGGTTTAGTCCCTGGTTTAGTCCCTGGTTTAGTCCTTGGTTTAGTCCTGGTTTAGTCCTGGTTTAGCTCTGGAACTGGAGTGGACACTGAGGTGGGCAGGGCTGCTCAGGGTTGAGTGCACTCACTGCTGCCTCTTGCTGTACTCAGTTTGTGGTGCACGAGGCGCCGGGGCAGGAGCTGGAAGTGGAGCTGTTCGACGAAGACACTGACAAAGACGACTTCCTCGGACGGTGAGAAGAACTCCCTCTCCCCAGACTCCTCCTCCCTCTCCCCAGACTTCTCAGATCAGTTTGACAGATACTTTACGCTGTACCTAATTTTTAGTCTTAAAAAGTTTGCAGTGCTTATTCCTCATTTACCTTATGCATTTAGATCATCCTAATGATTCCGTAGGATGATTTATAAGCACCCGAACTCACACCCGAACTCCCACCTTACCCATCTCCCACCCCCCACCCCCCATATTGGCATAACCTGTATTCCATAAAAAGACCTATCACTCTAGACACTTTAAAAAAAAAAAAAAAAACTGCTGCTAAGGACTACAGTTGCACTGTTGCACATTTACATTTACTACTGGATTTTACTCCTGTTGCACTGTTGTTTACTACTGTTATTGCACACTTACATTTACTACTGGAATTTTTAGTACTGTTGTTTACTCCTGTTATTGAATTTTACCCCCGTTGCACTGTTGTTTACTACTGTTATTGCACATTGACTACTGGAATTTTAGTACTGTTGTTTACTCCTGTTATTGCACTAGAATTACTACTGTTGCACATTTATTTTTATTTTATCTTAACTCCTATGCACATTCTACTGCACATGACCAAGTCACTGCTGTATCTTCCATTGCACATTTTTGATGCACACTGCACACTTTGGAAATCTGTATATAGTATAGGTTATTTGTTATTTATTATGTTGCACTGTTTTAAGATTTTAGATCGTAGACTTTAGTTTTAACTTTAGATCTCTGTCTTAGATAGTTTTTTGTTGTGTTTTGTCTTCATATTGTATTTTGTACACTGTCTTTTTGCACTACCTGGCCAGAGAGAAACAAAATTTCGATTCACTGTATGTTGAACACATATGGCAGAATTGACAATAAAGCTGACTTTGAACTTTTGAACTTTGAACCCAGAGTCCAGAGTGAGTTTTGCTGTCACCATAAAGCTAACTACACCTACATCCGATTTACACTAACTGCATGGCAGGTCCGGTACATACTTTGAGAGGCTTACTCTCAGATTGCCTGTTATACTACAGTGCACTGTGCTGTGTATTTGACCAAAGCATTGTGGTTTTACGCGATAACACTTGGAAACGACTCCAGACATTTTGCTCAAATACATCGGGTATTATAAGGTACAAGGATTTAAAGCCAGTGTGCATTCCCAATTTTTTGTGTTGAGCCCAAATGATGCTTGATTTGAGTCCTTTATACGGAATCAGATGTTAAAGGTGTACTGTGTAACTTTTCAAGGGGAGGCTCTGCCATCTGCTTGTCTCCATGGAGGTGTTATTGTTGTTTTGTCTGAAATGTCTTAGTATTGCATTAAACATATCCATCTTTACTCAATAACATGTTTTTTTAATTGGCTTAAAAACTAGCATTCTTACTGTGAATGGGCTCGCCCCTCCACAGATCTGACATGTAACTTGGCCCTATGGTGTTACCTGCTAGGGATAGGCAAGTGTAATACTCTTGAACATTCCAGGCAACAACTCAGAAGCAGGTGACGGACCCTCCAGCAGAAGTTACACAGTGAAACTCTGAAGTATTTACTCTGTGAGTGCAGGTACAATCTGGACCTGGGGGAGGTGAAGAAGAACAAATTAATGGACCAGGTAAACTGCTGCTTCAGAGCTCCTCAGCGAGCTTGGCGAGCCTTTATTTATCTGTGTGCATTTCTTTGTTTTTACTTCTTGTTTATTTGTATCTGTTGTTGCTGTAGTGGTCCACACTAGAGGGTGCTCAGACCGGGGACATCCGCCTCAAAATGCAGTGGCTTTCTCTGCACGCTGACCCCCATCTGCTCAAAGAGGTACAGAAAAACTACAGCTGTGTAAAGTCCTGTGCTCCAGCTCATATTTAGAACTGGTTTAAACCAGCGAAACTATGGGGTCAAATACAGGTTTAACGCAGAGACACTGACACTGACGGATGGGTCAAATACAGGTTTAACGCAGAGACACTGACGGATGGGTCAAATACAGGTTTAACGCAGAGACACTGACGGATGGGTCAAATACAGGTTTAACGCAGAGACACTGTCAGATGGGTCAAATACAGGTTTAACGCAGAGACACTGACGGATGGGTCAAATACAGGTTTAACGCAGAGACACTGACGGATGGGTCAAATACAGGTTTAACGCAGAGACACTGACGGATGGGTCAAATACAGGTTTAACGCAGAGACAACGCAGAACTGACGGATGGGTCAAATACAGGTTTAGCATAGACACTGAAGGGTGGGTCAAATGCACAGTGTTGTTCTGTGTTTCAGACGGATGATGGTTTGGCCTGTGCCATGTTGGCGGTTTACCTGGACAATGCCTCCGCTCTCCCGGTGAGTTTAAACACACCAAAAACATATTTAACGTCTGATAGAAGCTCAGGTTGAGTAAAGTGCATATGACAGGTATTTTTTCAAGAAAAGTACAAAAATACAGGAAGTAGCTGTGAGATGTTAAACAGAATCCCTCTGCTTATGTCATCATCATGGAAAACTCCATCCAAAATGTATGAACAGGAAATTAATTTTGAAGACAGTTTAATCCTTCTTTTTACGAAATAAAGTTGTTGTAATTTATTTCTATTAGTCTAATCATAACTTTCCACTTTCCATACCTTAATTTAGACACGTTTTGGCCTTTGATTACATTATGGTTGCTACATATATATAATCACATATATCACATCTACTGCCCATGTCCAACGAGGAAGTCAAATTATACACTTAAGACTAGGCAGGATTTTTATTCAGTTCTTAAATATAATGATGTTAACTATGTTTTAGTGAAATGAGAGTTCTGACTTACCAGTTCTGAGGAGGAAGCAGAGGCTGGGGACTTGGAAGCGGACTCATCCATCACCCTGGCGGAAGTCACTGAGGTGGTTGGCAAGCTCCTCGGTGGCAAAGCCCTGGGGGTGGATGAAATCCGTCCTGAGTATCTTAAGTCTCTGGATGTTGTGGGGCTGTCTTGGCTGACACGTCTCTGCAACATCACGTAGCGTTCGAGGACAGTACCGGGGTGGTGGTCCCTCTGTTTAAGAAGGGGGACTGGAGAGTGTGTTCCAACTACAGGGGAATCACACTCCTCACCCTCCCCGGTAAGGTCAATTCCAGGGTACAAGAATCCAACCAACAGTTGAACCTCGGATTCAGGAGGGGCAGTGTGGTTTTTGTCCTGGTCGCGGAACACTGGACCAGCTCTATACACTCCCATCGGGTGCTCAAGGGTGCATGGGAGTTTGCCAGTCCACCAGTCCACATGTGTTTTATGGATCTGGAGAAGGAATTCGACCGTGTCCCTCGTGGGGTCCTGTGGGCAATGTTCTGGGAGTACGGGGTTCGGGGTTCTTTGCTAAGGGCTGTCCGGTCCCTGTATGACCGGAGCAGGAACTGTGTTTGCATTGCCGGCAGTAAGTCGGCCCGTTTCCGGTGCATGTTGGACTCTGCCAGGGCTGCCTTTTGTCACCGGTTCTGTTCATTGTATTTATGGACAGAATTTCTAGGCGCAGTCAGGGGCCGGAGGGGATCCGGTTTGGGGACCACAGGATCTCATCTCTGCTGTTTGCAGATGATGTTGTTCTGATGGCTTCATCAGACCAGGACCTCTGTGCACTGGGGCAGTTTGCAGCCGAGTATGAAGCAGCTGGGATGAGGATCAGCTCCTCCAAATCCAAGTCTATGGTTCTTCACCGAAAAAAGGTGGATTGCCCTCTCCGGGTGGGTGGAGAGTCCCTGCCTCAAGTGGAGGAGTTCAAGTATCTCGGGGTCTTGTTCTCGAGTGAGGGGAGGATGGAGCGTGAGATTGACAGGTGGATCGGTGCAGCGTCTGCAGTGATGCGGTCGCTGTACTGGACCGTTGTGGTGAAGAGGGAGCTGAGCCGAAAGGCAAAGCTCTCAAGTTACCGGTCAATCTCCGTTCCTCCCCTCACCTATGGTCATGAGCGCTGGGTAATGACCAAGCGGCCGAAATGAGTTTCCTCTGCAGAATGGCTGGGCTCCCTTAGAGATAGGGTGAGGAGCTCAGTCACAAGGGAGGAGCTCGGAGTAGAGCTGCTGCTCCACATCGAGAGGAGCCAGCTGAGGTGGCTCAGTTCCAGATGCCTCCTGGGCGTGTCCCACTGGGAGGAGGCCCCGGGGAAAGACCCAGGACACGGAGGGACTATGTCTCTCGGGAGAATCTCATGAGAATGCCTTGGGTTCCCCCCGGAGGAGTTGGAGGAAGGGTCCGGGGTGAAGGAAGTCTCGGAGTCTCTGCTTAGACTGCTCCCCCCGCAACTTGAATGACCGGTCGTATGCACTCTCATGAATCCTGTGAGGAGGGACTTCAGCTACACATACAGGGAATGAGATTTAAACCTACAACCCTTCTTTTTGTCCTTCTCAAGATTAACTGAAACATGGTGGCAGCAGTGGCTCAGTTGTAAAACTATCTCCCTCAAACCAGCAAGTTATTGGTTTGATCCCAGATTTGTCTCATTCTGCTGTTGTGTCCTTTGGCTAGACACTTGACAACCTTGTATACTGTGTTTTATTGTGGTGTGTCGTTGGTCTTTGAGAGTCCTGACAGGTGAGCCGTGCTGTTCTCAGACTGTATCAGTGGACATAGCATCACAGGAAGTGAACATGGTTGTGATTCGGCTACATTGATTCTGGTTCCAATTCATTTCTATTGAAAAACCATTGCCCCTTTGCTGTCACTGCTACCGTCAGGCTCTACATGATCCCAGGGTTTTAATAACAATTGTACTTTTTAAATTGAGTAATGGCCCCACTTTATGATGTTTCTTCTTCCATTTATTGATCGTTTGCAGCTGATGTCCTCAACATTCCATGGTGTAGGCACTGCTCTTTCCAAATCTCTGTTGATTGGAGAGCTGTGCGTGACAAATGTTTTTTTAAAGCTTGACATGTTTGATTTTTAATATAAACCTGGATGTCTGTGCAGAAAGACCACAGTGAGTTCAGCCAGCATCAGAAACACGGCAAGCACATCAAAGAGGCACGGGTAAGAACTGTCACCCCTCAAGTTCTTTTTCACTTTGAGCACACCGTTTGGTCTCATCTTTACACACCTGTGGGGGGCACAAGTCAGGAATACTAGAAACCTTAGCCTTAGCTTAGCCATGTCCTTGGTTATAAACACAGGTGGATAGTACTCACCTACATTTACTTTTCTACTTTTCTAGCAGCATAGTTTTACTCCTACTTGAGTAAAACAGTGTAACAGTGCTAAAAGATGTGCTTCCTCTTCCCACTGTAAGTCTAACGTGACAAAAGCTTTTTGTAACACCTGAAATGATTTGAACATCTGTGTTTCTTACAGCTCCTTCAGATCTGATTTTGTCTTATTTTTGTGTCTGTCCTTTGAAAACATCTGATTTTGTGCAATATTTAAAGGTCCCATGGCATGAAATTTTCACTTTCTGAGGTTTTTGAACGTTAATGTGAGCTCCCCTACCCTGTTTAGGGCCCCCCCCCATGGTTAAAAGTTGCGAAATGTCTAAACTGAGCATTTGCGGTCCTTTTCTGCGTCAGAGCTCAAACGGGCGATTTTGAACAAGGAAACTTATTGACGTCAGCTCAAAAAAAGAAATGCAAATGCAGTTCCACCCCCGTCTGTCTGTACTCAGCGTCTCTGTAAATCACGCCCAGAGAGTTTGGACTGCGGAGGAGCTACGCAATGCGAAATACGTTTTTTTATTTGCCTGGAGGCACGTGCGAGTGTTTCTAGGCTCGGAAGTCCTTTACCTGAGCCTGTGGATATCTGAAACAGCAGTAGTTTAATTTTATTTTCTGTGGAAATGTGTTTATTTTTCAATGGAACGCTTCTCATCTCTCCCCCCGCGCAAAAACACGGAAATGGGTCAGAGCCCCCAGGCACAGCACAGCCCGCTACTATAGGCCATCTCTGTCCTCCTCATTTGCATTCAAGCAACAACGCCCATAATGGAGTGTTCCAGAGTGACATTTATGACTCTTTCTCATCTTATCTCTCTTTCTCATGCACTGAGTGTTGATTTTGAAGAAGGATTAATTTACGGTATTAGGGAACCATTAAGGAGCCATATAAAAGCATCAAGAAGTACCATGTCATGGGACCTTTAAGGTTTTATCCTTCAAATTATGGCAAAAGGAGAAATTTAATTTGCCAACTGGACAAAAGTTTATTTGGTCGAATACGTTTCGCAGCTCATCCAAGCTGCTTCTTCAGTTGAAGAGATGGAAACAAATTGAATTTCTCCTTTTGCCATGGATTCTACCTGGATAACAGGGAGTCTACACGCATCCTTTTAAATAGCATTCTTGCTATAATCTGGCATATTTACACTGCAATGCTGCTGATGTTCATTAATATGCACTGTCCCTATTAAATAAATAAATAAAATAAAAAATAAATAAATAATTACAATAACTTCAGATTATAAACCAGATGTTATATCCTGGCAGTTATTCTTACTTGAGTAGTACTATTTCTAAATACGTTTTACCACTACTGTATACTTCTACTTGAGTCATATTATTTTGAAGTAACTTAACTCTAACTTGAGTACTACTCCGCCCACCTCTGGATAAATAATTGAAAGAGAACATTTGTAACTGATTCAATGGTGCGAAGCTACAATGCAAAAGAAAACACTGTCACATGGTGAAACACACCCAGAGCCGCTCCCATGAAACACATCAGGACAAACCGGTGTGACTAAAATAACACACACACACACACAGATCTGATGATCGGATTTCTGGACATTTGAGATTATTTCATGCTCTCATGTGACACTATTTTCTGATCCGTGTTCTAATGTAGTTTCCTCATCACAAACAGACCTGGAGTTGTGTTTTGTTTCATTCACACATGTTTAACACACAAACCCTGCAGATTTAGGCTGAGTTGAACTGAAAACACTCACTTGACACTGGTGATGTCATGTGGTAATTACAGGAAGTACTCCAGTTTTCGAATTCCTACACCTGCACTAGAATCATTTGGATGATTTCAGCCCTGAAAGTGTTGGTTTCTACTGAACTAAAGGTAAAAAGAGCTGTTAGCATGAATATTGCAGCTTCAGGACATCACAGGGTGGTCTAATAATAAACTAATAATAAAGGGTTACTGAAGCATGTGTGAATGAAACAAAAATGTAAGAAAAGACAAACATGGCTTAAAGGAAAAGTAACGTTTTTTTACAATTTGAGCCTTATTTCAGTAATAAAACAAGTTGTTTTACTCACCCATATCACTTTGGTGTCATATGGAGCATTTCCGGAGATGTTTTAGATTAGCGTTAGGCTAACGCCGTTAGCCTAGCGCGACTTATAGCCATAGCTCGGGGCATTCCCCGA
>JAVJIX010000068.1:4440000-4442500 GCA_036785185.1 Paratrypauchen microcephalus | reverse complement strand
CCAAGGAAAGGAGTATCCTGGATTTGAAGAGTTTGCCGAATTTATGGCACAAGAAGCAGAAATTGCTTGTAACCCCATGACCTCGCTCAATGCCTTGAGACCTGAAGAAAAGACAGCAAGAGATGTTAAGCGCCCAAAGGCTAACACATTCATTACAGACATAAAAACGGCAAGTAGTGTCGTAGAGAACAGTTCTCAGGAGAACGTGTCTAGTACAACCACAAATCCCATTAAATGCATATGCTGTGGAGAAGGGCATTCTATCCACAAATGCCAGGTGCTTGCCAACAAAAATACAGAAGTCAAGAGACAATTCATATTTGACAACAGTCTGTGCTTTGGCTGCCTTAGAAGGGGGCACAATTCAAAGGACTGTAAGGACAAAGCTACCTGCAAAATATGTAAAAAGCACCATCCCACACCACTTCATGAAGACCGGTCAGCAGCTCCGGAGGTGACGCAAGTCGAAGAGAACACATCTTCCCTGTCCTGCTGTGTGAATAGAGATGGCGATGGAAGTACTTCAATGATCGTACCTGTCTGGATTTCCTCAGCAAAAGCCCCTGAAAAACAGATACTTGCATATGCTTTGCTGGATACTCAGAGTAGTAACACCTTCGTCGATGAAGGCATGTGCCAAACGGTGGGAGCAAGTCTGGAACCAGTAAAATTGAAGCTGACCACTATGATGGGAAAAGATTCAGTAGTTCACAGCGCAAGAGCTAGTGGCCTTAGAGTTAGAGGATTCTCATCCGATAGCTGGATTAACTTGCCGCCTACCTATACCAGAGATTTTATTCCCCTTGAAAGATCCCACATTCCCACACCAAAAACAGCAGAGCGATGGAATCATCTGAAGGGAATTGCTTCCGATATACCAGAGTTGATGGATTGTGAGGTTGGCCTCCTCATCGGATACGATTGTTCCAGGGCGTTGGCGCCCGACGAGTCATCACGGGGAGGGACAACGAGCCATACGCCATCAAAACTGACCTTGGTTGGAGTGTAGTCGGAAGCTCCTCACAAGGGGCACAGTCAACAGAAGTGACAGGTCTGTGCCACCGCATAGCAGTCAAAGAACTCCCACCATTGACACCTGCTAATGTAATTAGGGCCCTAGAGTTTGACTTCAAGGATAGCGCCCATGGTGATAAGAGCATATCACAAGAGGATATACAGTTCATGCAGTTGTTGAACAACACTGTACGTCAGAACGCAGAGGGACACCTGGAAATGCCGTTGCCCTTTAAGTCACGCCCACAACTGCCAGAAAATAAGAAGCTTGCCTTGGTGCGGCTGAAGCACTTGAAAAGAAAACTTGAGAGAAATCCAACATTCAAGAATGACTATATCCAATTCATGGAGTGCCTATTCAATGATGGAGATGCAGAAAAGGCTGGCAATGAGAGACCAGGAAATGTTTGGTATATCCCACATCAAGGGATTTACCACCCCAGAAAGCCTAACAAAATAAGAGTAGTGTTTGATTGCTCGGCAAAGTATGAGGGTACGTCACTGAACGATCACTTACTGACAGGACCAGATCTGGCTAATGGGATGACAGGAGTCCTCTGCAGGTTCCGCAAACATCCTGTGGCCGTTATCTGTGACGTGGAAAAGATGTTTCACAGATTCCATGTAAGTCCAGACGACAGAGACTTTCTGCGTTTCCTTTGGTGGGAAGGAGGCGATACGAGCACAGAGCCAAAAGAGTTTCGAATGAAGGTACACCTATTTGGTGCTGCTTCTTCGCCCGGCTGCGCAAATTATGGGATGAAATATCTTGCAAGTCAGCATGAAGGAGAGTACCCTGCAGCAGCTGAGTTCATCAAGAAAAACTTTTATGTTGATGATGGCTTGGCTAGCCTGCAATCCGTGTGTGCAGCTGTTCAGTTAGTCAGAGAAGCACAAAGCTTGTGTGAAAAGGGTGGTCTGCACCTTCACAAATTCATTTCAAACCGCACAGAAGTGCTAGAGTCAATTCCTGAAAGCGAAAGAGCAGGTGGGGTGCATGATGTAGATCTTAGCCTTGGAGA
Source organism: Paratrypauchen microcephalus (assembly GCA_036785185.1). Lineage (NCBI taxonomy): Eukaryota > Metazoa > Chordata > Actinopteri > Gobiiformes > Gobiidae > Paratrypauchen > Paratrypauchen microcephalus. Next base: position 4,440,464 of record JAVJIX010000068.1, on the reverse strand, counting down.
GCTCCCAGATCAGATGGTGTTAGGAGTTAGGTGGTGCGTGAGTAGTGACATCTTCTCTTTCAAGGTGAACCTTGAAGAAAAACCAGCAACACGCCGAGGAATACTCTCCACTGTCGCCTCGGTTTTCGATCCACTCGGATTTCTAGCACCCTTTCTATTGCTGGGGAAGAAAATTTTACAAGAAATGTGCCAGAAGGGTGTAAGGTGGGACGAGCCACTCCCCACGGAACTAGTGCCAAGATGGAACAACTGGCTGGATGACTTGAAAAACCTGCCGAGCCTTGAAATACCGAGATGCTTCTACCCCAGTGAAGTGGGGAAGATACAAAGAACAGAGCTGCATCACTTTTCAGATGCGAGCTGCAGTGGGTATGGTCAAGTTTCGTACATACGAGTAGTGGGTGACAAAAAAGTCCACTGCTCTCTGGTTATTGGCAAAGCCAGAGTCTCACCCACCAAGGTCA